>JAAZQE010000215.1:0-39863 GCA_013620735.1 Clavariopsis aquatica
CCACCTACACCTGTAGTTACACCACACTAGGGTAAGATGTAGACATATTAATACGGATCGAGAAGGATGTAGCTACAACAACAAAAACAAACAATCTTGAAGCCTGCACATTGAAGTTGTCTTTTTTTTCAACAAATTTTAAATATAGAAAATTCTAGCTAAATCCATAGAAAATATTATCAATTACTTGTCAATCAATTTCGGTAGTTCTACAAAGTTGATACCCTGGTCCTATTTGTGTGAAAGCAACGCATAATATCTTCTCGCTTGCCCTACTTTCTAGCAATCATTGCAAATTTCGTCCGCATCATTAGCCACAGATCCTGCTTCTGGCTAAGAGCATTCAGGAAATATGTCACATCGCCTGCAATGGCTTGGAGTGATTGTTGCATCAAATTAGCCGTTTCAGCAAGGCCTGCCAACTCGTCTCGAACTACATCTTGATGCAGTTTCTCGTGCTCGAAGGCTTCGTGAACCCACTGAAATGCTTCACACAACTCATAAGCTACATCCAAGTCCTGCTGGAGAGTATCTGGTAGCCATACGACCTTCTTCTCGTCATCTTTAAGTAGATGCTGGAAAATCTTCTGGTAGATATTTAGTATGGAGAATGAGTGAGCGAAGAACTTGCGCAAAATGATAGCCTCAGAAACAGTAGCACATTGCTCTTTCTCCATGACTCGGATACGCGCAGCAGCTTTATTCAAAGCTTTGGCACAGTCTCCATTAACATCCTCCAAACGCTGTACGAGGTCCTGGTATGCCGTCTCAAAGCCTTCACTCTCCTCCTCCATTTCCTTTGAGTGCTCTTGCGCTTCTTTTATAGCTTTCTCCAACTCCATAATCTTTTTCTCTTTCTGTTCTAGATCGCTAAGATGCTTCTCGCGAACCAAGTCGAAGAGATCAATAGCACCTTGGTTCTCGTTTGTCAGCTTAGAGATCAAAGCTTGATTCTCTGCGCACTGTAACTCTAGTGAAGCAATCTTTTCATTCTTTTCTTCGAAATTTGTCTGTTTCTTCATCGCTTCTATCCAGGTTTTCTGGAATCTACTGGCACGGCTCTCAGCGGCTTTCGCGAGTTCACGGTGAAACTGAGCCTCATGTTCTTTTTGTCCAAGGTCAATTTTGAGCTGTTTGTAGTCATCAGGAACATTTTCGGCCGCTTTCTTAACTGCTGCAAGTTCCTTCATTATCTCTTCGTTCCGCTCGCGAAGTTGCTTCTCCCGTTCTTCGCCGTCTTTGATGTAGTCCTTCGCTACCGTCAACTCCGCCAAATTCTGGAAATGATCCTGCATATCCTTAGGAATTACGTCCTGAACTTTGTGACCTTGAGATTTCGCTTCGGCAAAGATGGCTGACATCCGCTGACGAAGGTTACTAACTTCGGAGTATGACATGATTGTATTGGATGTGGTGGCTGATAGTGTCCGCGAAAAAGATACTGCGAGTTGCTGAATATTGAGCGAAAAAAATCATTAGAATTATATAAGTTGTTTCCCAAAACAGTGTTGTCGCACAATGGCAGTGTTTGCAGGCTATCGGGAACAGGAGTCATGTATGTGCACAATGTCTTCGATCCTTGATAGGGTGAGAATTGGCCTACAATGAAATAAACTTCAGCTGAAGGGTTAACAACACAGAGAGGGTTCCATCTAAGCAAGAATCCATTTTCCTTCCGGATAATGACTCCTTTAGGCCAAAACTAGGTATCAGAGGATGAATTTGCATTTCGAAGTGAAATCACTACTAGTCTAAACTCCAAATTTGCTTCTCTCAGCAAATTCATGCCTTCTGTTTTGAAGCCTTTAGTTAATCTGCACCCCCCCGGGAAGGCTCTCGAGCCCTGTATTCACTAATCAGCAAGTAATTCTTAAACTGCGGAATCTCGGAGCAACTTACAATCCCAACCTTCTACATCCTCCTTCATTGTCTGGTTAACCGCACATTTCATCGCCTCCTCGTCAGTTTGGCGAACTAACTCCTTGCAATGATCATTATCACAACGAGCATTCACTGCACGCTGTAAGGAATCGCCTTTCCAACCAAAGACGTAGTCGCCGTGGTTTCCATGGCCGGTGCTATTTCAACTCGTCAGACCTGGACCACTATAATTATTCATACAGAGATGAAGGTTAACTCACGCATCGCCCATCGAAAATACAAATGGTTGACTGCCATCCTCATTCCACAAGCTCTTGTCATTAAACGGCCGAGTGTCCCACATAATCTCGTACATGAGCTGGGGCAAATGCACGGGGTGAGAGTCTGGACACTTTCCTCTCTGCAACGCTGGTGTATACGGCCGCGTAACCACGGGGTCAGCGTAGGGCTCAAATGGGATAGTTGCGTAAGCCACATGTGTCTGGTGGTCTGGAGAGTCAACATTCACACCATCCCAGCACGTTGGGAAGGTCACTTGTGTACGAATTCCTCCAGGGCAGAAGTGGTTGGGTAAGTGGGTAGTATCATTGCCGGTGCATGGGGCGCCACCGAATGGTGTGAAGTCTGCGCCTTCGAAACATCGATGACAGATGCCTCGTGATTCCCCAACTGTACTACGCAGAGTCGGGTTCCCAGCCAGCATACGGAAGCCCTGTTTTTATTGTTAGGCGGTGTGTTCAAATAAATTCATCTCACAATTTCGCGTTTCAAACATTTTTCATCTGGGCACTTACCGGCTTGAAGGCGGTTACATTGCTAACTCCATCGTATGGTGGAATATAGTAGACTGTCATCCCTTGGTTTTGCTTCAGCCCACCGTTCTCGAACTGTTGGACTCTCCTATAAGTTCCATTTCTTGCTCTGTAGTAAAGTGCTGCGGTCCAGTAATTCGAGAAATCTAGACCGTTTAGCTTCAAAAACTTGTACTATTTTTTTTCTTCTTACCCTCGGCAAACTGTCAAAGTTAGCACATAGTTCGTCAAAGATAATAGGAGCTTCCATACCGTGCAACTCGTGCAAGTGGACTGAGTCGGGAGATCATATTCCACGGGTTTCATGTCTGCTCTGAAGCTGTTCCCACCGACAATCTGGTGAACGTGGGGCGTTCCAACAAGCCCGGGGTTGACCAGAGGATCCAAACGTTCCACTACTAGCTTAGAACATGCGAAGCGCATCATATGAGCCTGCTGCGCGTTCACGGCACCCAAAAGGGTGAGCGCATTGAGAGCCGTCCAATACATTTTTTTCAGCAGTTGTTCAGAATGTCGAAGTTAGCTGTAGGATCCAAGTCGCTGACAATGCACCACATCACGCATACTTATGGTCGTCCACACTTGCTTCAGGAAGATCGAAATTAGAAATATAGGGTGGGGCATACCTGGAACTGCCGTTTTGCGGTTCAATCTCGGTGTTGCAGTTCACTACCCGGAATGGGGGTTTTGATGTTGTACTTCATTTATGTGTAGAGCGTTGGACCCAACAGAATATACTTCCTAATTAAGCGGCAGAGGACCGTGCGTCCTGGACCAATGGAGAGGCTACGGACTTGGGGCATATTGTCAGGCCCAGACTTGAATTTAGTTAGAGATAAGGACAAAGAGGGTCGGTGGTCGTAGTTGCGCTTTGTTGTGGATGCTTAAGCAGTCTTGGAGGGACAACATGGGTGAACGGAAGCCATTGTAAAGGATCCGTGTACGTGCGACTTGGCCACCGATATTACTATGTTGGCATTCCAAATAGATCAATCTAGAAAGAGGCTGAGGATATTCAAAGAGATGCGCGAATCACGATAAGGAAGAGCTCCGACGAACATAAGCAGATCGGTCGATGGAGATGTGAAAGTTGAAATCGGCCAGTTGATATTGATATGAGGACTACTAGCTCTCGCGTGGCGTATGCAATAGTAGTCGCTAGATTGCAAAGAAAAAACTGACTACTTTGAAGGTGAAAACCGACTCAAGCTTCATTCATGCATACAAAACCCACTTGAGAAATTGCTGCTATACCAAACGCATCCATTCCATCAAATACCGCAAATTCCCCAATGCAAAGCTTCCCGTAGCCCGTTCAGTGAAAAAAAAATTCGTGGTGTGTATGTATCCCCTGTTCAAATCATCATAAAAACAAGAAAGCAAAATAAAGATGTCAAAAGCCATAAATGATACCCGACTCCAAGAGTCTCACTTATTCAAGCCTCTTGTGACGATATGTCACGAAATAGATGCAATACTCTATCCAGAGCCACGAAACCTTGTTTCTGAATGTTGCACTCATAATTTCTAGTTTGATATAGACCGAGATGAGATATCGTTGTCATCTTGATCTTTTCGGTGCCACCAAACGGGAGTAGGGAAGATGGTGGGATTTAATCACCATCGCCCATACCCGTAGGCATTATCGAACCAGGAGGATCGCATAGGCGGCGCTCCTCTTGAGATTTTCTGGTCTACGATAGGCATCATCGCCAGCAGTTTCATTTCCTCTCTCGGAGGAACAAACCCTTCCCTCAATTTTTCGAACTTCAATTCTCGGATTGCTTCCTGATGTTCCGTCTCTAGCTCCTCTGCTGTCTTCGGCTGTGGACCTTTTTTCGACTTTTCGGACAACCCGACCCAGATATGTTTCCTACTATCAAAGGGAAACAGCTTGGTGTTAGTTTTACCTCCTTTGATTGCTTCATGTCCTGATTCCCGCCGCTGCTGTTCTGCATCTAGCTGACTCTGGGTGACCCCAGTCTCGGCCTCAAGATCCGACATTTCCACATCTTCGTCGAAGCCAACTTCATGCTCCTGTCGAATCCAATCAGTGCCGCAATTATAGCCAGGATGATTGGGAAGGCGTCCATCATTGTCGATGCCATAGTATATACCCTTGCTATTTTTCATAAAGATTACAGGATGTGGATCTGCTCGGCGTCTACCAAGCGTGATCTTGTGTTGCTCAGAAACGGCCCGATAGTCCTGCACGGCTCGGATGTGATGCCAATCCCAATTCGGATATAAGGCGGGAAGAAAGCAAAAGTCTCGCTCATTGAGGTCTGTGTGGTTCAAAACGTAGTAATCCTGGCCTTGGACCACTATTTTGACTCGACGTAAGGGGAGGTCACCTCCAGGCCAGGCGCTGTCATCAGCGTAGGAGTTCATGAGAGAGACTAGGTCATTTTCACAATGTCTAGTTATGTGGGCGTGATGGTGGAAGATAGAGCACCATTGTTCCTGGTCCTGGGTCCATACAAGGGCAGGATCTTGGGCGGGCGCTAGGAGTGCTTCGTTATTGGCCAATCTGTTTTCAAAACCATTGGAAGGGTATATATTCTTGTTGTGAATATAGGGAAGCTTGACCCATTTCGAAGCGAATTCATGCACATCCTTTTGGAATTCCTCTGAAAAGTCTTCAAAGTCTTCGCAGACTTTCTGAGCGCCAGACTTGCCAATTGATTTCAGAAAGGCCAGCCAAAAGTTACGAGCGGGATCTCCGACCGCGGTTAACTCCCATAGTTCATTCATACGGTTAGCTTTGAAGTGTAATAGGCGGATAGTATTTTTTAGAGGATAGGCGTTGAAGTCGAGAGCATTATTGCTGTATGCGTCAACCATATCCTTCTCCTTATGCATTAACATCCTCCAGAAGTCGATGATTATATCCATGATATCGGTGCATTCCAAGGAACAAGCTAACATGTATACGCCAAATGTGTCATCGAGGGTCCAGGTAGTCGGCATATCCTCATATTTCCATTGGCTTTCTCCACTTTTAAACAGTGGCCGGACGCTGGTAGGGACCGTCTTTAGGACTTTAGGAGAGAAACAACTAGTAAACTTCTCCACTAAGTCAACAGTTGAACGAACATCCATTTGCTTCCAACCCTCTTCGACACGGTTCCGGATGACAGCTGAGGTCCGAATGGCATCTTGCAGAGGGACACTGCGTGTCTGTTCTCCATCCTTACCCGGTTCCTCGATGTATAGTGTAAAGGTCGGTCCTTCATACTTGAGTACAGGTACCTTACGTTTCTTCGGGGTGGTAGCTGCCTTCGGGGTAGTAGCTGCCTTCTGGCCGGCCTTTCGATTTTTCGTGTTGGCGTTGACTTCTGAGACGAGTGGTGGAATGCCCTTGTTCTTGTCGCCCTCGAGGCCCAAGTATTCACCCACAAAATATATGCCTGTAGCCAAAAAGATTGCTTTATTGGTTGCTTTCAATCTCTTACGAAAGGTCTCACTGGCCATTCCAGCTTCGTCGGGATTTTTCTCACGCCACATCTTCCAAACCTTAGAACACTTCAAAGGACTAGGGTTCCAAGACTCTCGCATCTCGTAAATATCTCGGTTTTTGAAAGAAAGACTGGCTAGGCCGGGGTGGTTCCAGTCAATTGGGCACTTAATATTGGTGGCAGACCGTGGAGTAGCCACTGTACTTGGACCGGCCAGTGTTTCTGGCAATGTTAATGGACTGGATGATGTATATCAGAGGATAAACTCACGACGAATACGAATATGGTTCATCATTTCCAATGGAGCTGTAGCAATGAGACCTGTTGAGACTGAAAGAGTGAGATTTTGGCATGGTATATGATTAGAAGGCTACTAACTTGCAGTAACAGCACCTGTGTTCATGGCAACTGGAATAGCGACTGATGTAGTATCTAGTACGGTGATATCAGGAACAAGTAGTCCAGCAGGATCAGTGTGAGTATTCTTTCGTTGCTTTGGTGTTGCCATCTTCCTTGCTTTCTTCATCCTGGTAGTATTACGATTAACGTTGTTGGTATCTCCTAATGGCCCTTCTCCAGGTTGATTTGGGACAAGAGATGCATCGAGGTTTCGTTTCTTGCGCTTGGGCTCAGACAATTCTAGTGGACCAGCGCCGCTGTTGGCGACATTTGGCTTGTCCAGTTTACGCTTCCGGGATGATGGAGATGATGATGGTGCAATTTTCGTACATGTTATCGAAGTCGTGGCCCTCGTCTGACCAGCAGAGAGAGATATTTCGGAGTCGGCCATAGTTCGCGCGGTCTTTTGGGTGCAAGAAAGAGGTGTTGTCTGTATGATATTTTGCTTGGACATCTTGTGTGCAAATTAAGTGTCTGGAGTTGGTTTGATAAAAGTGGGAGAAATTGTTTGTGGAGGAAGAAAGTGACTTTATTTGCGTAGGAGGGAGAGACGCTTGCCCGTGGTAGGTATATCAAGTGCTGCTATTGTGTCTTTCACTCCTATTGTAGAACAATAGACGGGAAAAAAAGTAACTGGAGTTACAGCATCCCACTTCCAGCTATACAATATCAGACTATAGGATCGCTTGATCTATTGTACTATAAGAACAATAATGGAGCAATCGTAAAAACAACTAGCAGGTGACAAAATAATTACGTATGTGTGTGCTGCTGTGGATGGGGCGGTCTAGGATGAATTACAAGCGTCTTTCACTTGGTAGGTAGAACACCTTTCGTAGTGCATTGGAGAATTTTCGAGAATCCAAATTATATGTGAGTCACTAAAGAGCAGTTTGAATGATTTTAGTAGTGCTAATTTTTGAAGTTGGTCAAGAAACAGCCATACTGAATAGTTAACGGGGATAATACAGCAAGGAGGGCACAACACCTCCTGAATCCTATGCAGCGCAACAAGTGCATGTGCGCCGGCATTCTAATGTATTTCTCTATAGTCCCGAAATGGGAGAAGAGAGGTGCATGCTACGCCTAGAAACTACTCATCTCTCGCGATAATATACCTTACACCCAGGAAAAGATGGCAACAGTTATATCATCTCGAAACCTAATGAATCTAATAAATATTCTGCCTGGGGTGAGAACCACAACAACTAGGATAATACTTTGTGGGACTCAATGTTTAAATATTCAATCCAAGACCAGATATAATCACGCGGCATTTTGAAATCCGTACCACAATCACTCACACTCGCACACACGAGAAAGGATTGAAGGTCCATACATATTCTCGTTCAGAGGAAGAATGACGTTGTTTCTAATTCCTGTGTCTCTAGCGAAACCGCAGCAGTTATATGTAGTATTGTAATATGACATTGATGCTGATACTGATACTGATATTGATTATATGGAAATGAAGAGCATTAGAAAAAAAAGAACGGAACAGATAAGCTACACTTGTTACTGATATATCTACCTACTTAGGTAATGGACTCTCTAGTGTATGAACTTTACACACATATTCCCATAAAAAACAAAAGAAACTCTATAAAGCCAATCAGATCCTAAGGAAATCTGGGTATTGGGCCAGTTGGAAGAACAAAGCAGCTAGCTAGTGTATTTGATCGGGTTATGTAGCGGTTGTCCCTGCTTGCACAATAGTCCCCCAATTCTAAGTTTACCTGTAAATTCACAGTAAAACTTAGGGCATGTTTAGCTGCTCGCATATATATAGAGAGAAATGATGGCCATATTGGGGTTATGGCATCGTAAAGGGGTTTCAAATGTGGCGTCCAGGCCATCCGTTGTGATGTCAGCGTCTACAATCTTTCTAAAGCACAATACATCCTTACTAATCCTATGGTCTCGTTAGACAGTCGACATTCATATTAGACATCAGAGTCATACGGTTTTCCCTCTTTAAATTCCCGAGCCTTTCTATATCTGTCTATTCAACGATATTCCAAGCAAGGAGTGTGCTCAGTCAATTATTATACAAAACAATTACACATCTTCATCCCAATAATGAAAAGAAAATACTAGCTCCCATTCGTTTAAACAAACTCCAACCACCGGATGATTTGTCCAGCACTACTTACAACTATACACAGTACTTACATAAGCTACCTAGCATCACACCACCCAGAGTGGTGGAAAATAACCGGGCCTACGGATAAATGCCCCTCGGTGGGTCATTCTGCCTATCTGGGCATGCCGCTCCATCCCATCTGGCGTTTTATTAAAGGCCTCAATTCTCCAACCATTGTTGACCAAATCTCTTCTTGACATCGCCAATCCAACAATGCCTCTTGTCCAGAACCCCATCTTGCCTGGCTTCAACGCCGACCCGTCGATTCTACGAGTCGGCGATGACTACTATATTGCCACATCAACATTTGAGTGGTATCCAGGCGTGCAAATCCACCACTCCAAAGATCTCGCAAATTGGGAACTTGTGACACGTCCACTAAACCGCAAAAGCCAGCTCGACATGCGCGGTAATCCGGACAGCTGTGGCGTATGGGCGCCATGCCTAACGCATGACGGGGAGAAATTCTGGCTAGTGTATACAGACGTTAAACGGAAGGATGGCTCATTCAAAGACACGCCGAACTACATCGTTAGCGCGGACAAGATAGAAGGCCCCTGGTCCGATCCATTCTACGTTAATTCATCTGGGTTTGATCCTTCACTCTTCCATGATGAAGATGGCAAGAAGTGGTTTGTGAATATGTTGATGGACCACCGCCGCCGACCTCGTTCCTTCGCGGGGATCAGATTGCAGGAGTGGGATCCGAAGACCGGGAAGCTGGTTGGACCGTCTAAGAACATCTTCAAGGGCACAGAATTAGACCTCGTGGAGGGACCGCATCTATACAAGCGGAATGGCTGGTACTATATCCTGACAGCCGAGGGAGGCACGGGTTACGATCATGCCGTCTCATTTGCCCGGTCCCGTGATATCTGGGGTCCTTACGAAACACATCCGAAAAATCCTATACTCACATCTGCGCACGCGCCTTTTGCTGCTCTGCAGAGAGCTGGTCATGGCGACATTGTAGACACGCCAGATGGGAAGACATATCTAGTCCACCTCACAGGTCGTCCCACAACACAAGTGCGCAGGTGCGTACTAGGTCGAGAAACAGCAATCCAAGAAGCATACTGGGGTGATGATGACTGGTTGTACGTCAAGAACGGACCTATTCCCTCATTAGAGGTCGAGCTTCCTGCAGCCCGGGATGAAACAAAGTACTGGGCTGAGCAGCTCTACACATTCAACAACGCCAACGGTCTACACAAGGACTTCCAGTGGCTGCGGACCCCCGAAACAGAGCGTATCTTCGAGATAAAAGATCACCAACTGCACCTTACCGGACGCGAGGCTATTGGTTCTTGGTTCGAGCAAGCTCTTGTAGCCCGTCGCCAGACGCATTTCTCCTACGATGCCGAAACTGTCATTGATTTCTCACCGACAGACGAGCGACAGTACGCAGGTCTAACAGCTTACTACTGCCGTTACAACTTCTTCTACCTCACCGTAACTGCACATTCGGACGGCCAGCGCGAGTTACTCATCCTTGCTTCCGAGGCCTCCTGGCCCGAAGGTAGACTCAGCTTCCCAATGGCGGAACCAGTTTCTATTCCGAATGAGGGGAAGGTCAGGCTGGCACTTACGATCCGTGGGAACCAGTTACAGTTCTGGTGGGCAATGGAAGGAGAGCCGAAACTCGAGAAGATTGGGCGGGTATTTGACGCCAGTATTCTATCAGATGAGTGTGGCGGGCACCAGGCGCATGGGAGTTTCACAGGTGCGTTTGTAGGCGTAGCTGCGAGTGACATGAATGGATTGGAGACGAAGGCGAAGTTTGATTACTTCACCTATAGGCCAATGAAACATGAGACAGATCGGTATAGTATTTAAGGGATGGACGGCAGGCAGAAAGTAAGAGTACTCACGGCCAGATCTAACGAAATCTTCCGAACAATTTGTATAATGAAGGCCCAAAATTGGAAAGGACTATTTGCATCCATAGGATATGGTTGGGGGGCACAAGGATACCAGACATCATAAGGCGAGCTAAAATGAATATGTTTGAGACTAGAGAAAGGGAACATGACCTAAATTCGCTCGGCCAAGATGCTTTCTTAACCATTATCCTTACAGCAAACCCAACACATAATTCCCAGTAGCACCCACGGTACGGGCATCTCTTGGGGGATATTTGGCATACTCCTCCTTGTAAGAAGGGTCATTTTGTTGCATTACAATTCCATTTTCTCCATTTCTGCAATTTGCTACTCGCCATCCAAGATCTTCAAGAAGGTTATACATTAAGGGATGGACAATATTGAAATGGTACATGAAGTTGTCATAGCATATTAAATCAAGTGAAACCAGCGATCTTTTACAGATATAAATAAGGTGAAAATTTCTTGGACAATAATTGCCATATTTCTACAATAGAAAGTCCAGGTGAGGAAACACCAAGATGTTTGTGTGAAAATAAATTTAGAATGCATGTGAAAATGGAACAGATGTGTGCGGTTGAAATTTCTAACACGGGCTTGGAACTCCTACTCGGAGCTCTTGATAACAAAGTAAATCCAATGAATCCAATGGTCACAAACCAATTATATTGGCGACCCGCTGATTATGTCCAACGTTCTACCAATGGATCACTAAAACTTGAACACACTTCACCCCACTACGTAGACGGGAAAGCATTAACCGCCAACCGGACCTTCAGCAAATCCCCCTTCAAAATATCTTCCTTCCTACCCTCCAACTCCTCCATATCCCAGGTCACGCTGATATACCTCCCGGCCAACCACTCCCTCCTCTCCCTGGTCAACCATACCAACGAATCCCCCGCCAGCTCTGGTTCGTCTATCAAAAGATGATGCAAAAACTCTGGCATTCCCAGCGCTAAGTCCGTCTTGACGCCACCTGGATGAACCGAGAAAGCTAAAATCCCATCCTTGGCATAGTCGACATTGATAAACTCGGAAAAGCGCAGTAGGGCCAGTTTTGCCGGTTGGTAGGCAGAACCTCCAGGCACGAGGACATTTGCGCCGATGCTGCTGATATTTACAATGATTTTGGACGAACTACGAAGTAGCAGAGGGATAAAGGCTCGCGTTATCAGATACACGCCCTTGATATTGACCTCCCAGTCTCTCCACCACTCCTCCGGGTCCGTATCCGCAATGGGAGTGAAGGGGGAGAGATACCCTGCATTATTAATCAGGATGTCGAGGCGGTCTTCAAAAGCTTCAGAAACCTTGGTTGCAGCGGCCGAAACACTTTCGAGGCTTGTGACGTCCAGGTGAATAGTAACTACATTTGGCGGCTTCCGGCCAGCCTTTCTCGCGGCTTCTTGGATTTCCTTTGCAACATCTTCTAGCGGGGATCGTGCACCGATTGCGATTCCAGATGCACCAGCTTGCGCATAGCTGATAGCGGCAGATTTTCCAACCCCCTTCGAGGCTCCAGTTATGAGGACATATTTCCCGCTTAGGTCAGTTTTCGTCGGGTCAATGGCTGGATAAGTGTCTCGACGATTGGTCACGAAGTTGGTGCCTGTCTACGTGAGCGTGAGGACGAGATTAATGCTGACAAGAGTATTACCGCTATTCAAATATTTCTGTCCAGGATCCTGCGACATGTTGAACTGGATGGAGTAGGATGAAAGCGGAAATCAACCTGGCATGAGAGGGTTTTTATTGGAGAGCTGTCGATGTTATCCCTACGAAAGAGGAAATCGGGTAACGAGTGCCGGCATAAATGTGCATGTTATTCGACCAGAGCCGCGGAATTAAGGGCATATTTCCGATACATGAAGGATTCCTCAGTAATATCTGTGTCTGGCATGCGGAGCAATGTGATGAATATTGAATCTTAATTTAGAGTTGATAGACAGTTTTATAATTGATAGCTAGAATAGTGCATATGTTGCGAGAACAAGAAAGGGAACCAGAATAATTACACCCCTTTGTGGTTCTAAGATCCCCACTAGCGAAATTTCCGTTTATGGGATGTTTGGGGAGACTGGAAAGGAAACATTTGGGAGCCTAGGCTTGAAAAATTGCCAATGACAAGCAATCAGGAAGCCCATAGAATTTAGTCAGGCTTTTCTGTTCTCAGCAAGACCTACCATCCAAATTCTTCACCTACAGGCACTCTGCAAATAAAACGGCATGAAAAAAGATCGCAATATCCGGCCTAGGCGGACATAAGAGTACACCGATCAGGCCGCATTTGTCCTTGGCAACAAGAACAGGCTTAAGCCATTCCTCTAACTCCGACTAATATCACTTTAACCTGTAAAATTCAAGAAACCATATGGCTGAATGATCTAGATTCAGCTTTGGGTATCTCACTGCAGCACATGCGTCCGTCGTTGTAAGGCAATCCATCCACCATCAAAGCACCATCTTGAAACTGGGATCGCGATCATCTCCCTTCCCAATCCACGCATCGTACTTCCCATTCTTCTTATCGCGGTTCAGCTTGCGACACCACAATACATTCGCCAGCACGCTATTCCCTGTTAGCCACTATTACACTTATTCCGTATCCAACAATTGCACTTACAAGAACCATGCTGCACACAGCAAGCCTAGAATGATGCTATGACTCTTGTGAAACTTCGGGGCCTCCTTTTTCGGATAGATAAAGCTAGCAACAATCCCTCCACAGTTCGCAATGCCGAGTTGGAGAGCAGCAGTCGTGGCCCTCTTATAGTGGCCCGCGCTGTTGTTGCTGTTCCAGGACAAGATGCATGGGACACTAGCGTACATACCCGTCGCCATCATGAAGGTCATTCCGTACTGCACTTTTGCATTCGTACTGACGGAAATAACACCGTAGCCGATGATGGCGATGGGGAGGGTGAACAGCATGATAACACCTCTCATTGCCATTCTGTCAGAGAAGATGGCGACGAAGACGGTGCAGACAGCCGCTACGGCGTACGGAGGCACCGTCCAAAGTTGGGCTTGGTTAGGATCATGCGCAAATTTGAGATTGTTAACAATGGTGGGGAGGAACAATCCAAAAGAGTACAGACCACATAGAATAGAAAAGTATGCCAGTGCCGAGAGCCAAACTTGCAAGTTGAAAATCCCGCGCCTGACTTCTTCCCAAGCAAAGCGCTCATGTATCTGTGAGGAATCTTCAAGACGACGCCGGGCATGTTCCTTCTCGGTGAGGCTGAAGAAGTGGGCGGATTCGATGGAGTTGGGAAGCACGAGGGCACTAATGCCGCCGATGAAGACTGTTAAAAGACCTTCGACGATGAAGATCCAACGCCAGCCCTGTGGATTTTAGCATGCGCAGTGCAACTTGTGCTCGGAAATCTAACCTCGAGACCACCCTTGTGGCCTATGGCACTGAGTCCTCGGGCTAGGAGACCGCCAAAAGCTCCAGAGAGTGATGCTGCTGTATAAAAGATGCCAATTCTGAGGGCCAATTCGGTTCGCTTGTAGAAGTGAGAAAGATATAAGACCTGGTGGAGATGTTAGGAAGAAATTTCTTTTTAGAAAGCAAATGCCGTCGGTGATGTATTACCATTCCAGGCAATAAACCTCCCTCTGCTGCCCCCAGCACAGCTCTCACGGCAACGAAGGAACCAAAACCACGGACGAAACCCAAACACATGGTAATCATGCCCCACAATACAGTCAAGAGGGGTAACCATATTTTGGGTGATATTTTCTTCAACACAAGATTGCTAGGGATCTCGCTATCATAATATCGTTAGATGGACTCTCCGTTTCTCGCGCTCAATTGGTTTTACCTAGCAATGTATGTTGCATATAACACACACAAGCCGACTGCATACGAGTGGTCATTGAGATGCAGATCCTTTTGCAAACCAAGGATTTTTGCGTTTCCGACGTTCGTGCGATCAATGAACGAGCATAGGAAGAGGAGCGAGAGAACAGGTAAAAGCCTGACTTTAGTTAGGATGGTGTATAAACATCGAGGATAAAAAGAATAAATAAAAAAGTGAACTCGAAGTACATACCTGATATCCAGCTTCCACAGCACCTGCCGTGTCAAATGAGCGTTATCATCAGCTCTCTCTTCATCCAATGGACTATCACTATGTTCCATCCTGTCATCGGGCTCGCCATGCTTGCTCTTCTCGTCATGAATTGTCTCCATTTTCGAAGAGGCAAAGAGGCAAATTTTCGAAAAGTGCAACAACAAGCGGTCAGTGACGGTCGCGCAAAAGATATATGCACGGCGTACGAGCAAGGGATAGCTATAGGGCTAGGTCACTAAGTCGCAACACGAAGGGAGGGGTCGAGATTTCATTTATCCAGTCTCGGCACCTGCCAGCCCACGAACCATGATGCCAGTCAATTTTCCCCGTGGGGAAGATACAATGTGACCTTCCTCGGACGATCGCAACCAATATCGGGACTGGTGTCAGCACCGGGCTGAGATCGTTCCGATGGGAGTAGTAACGCAACCGCCGGTGCATTCTTTTGTTTTCGTCCAAATATGTCGTACAAATTAAACCCACCCCGCATGATGTTTTTCAGATGCTCTCTTCTCACGCCAATTCAAAGCGGTACTGGTATCAACTAACAGGATGGTGGAGCCAGCCAGGCGAGAAATAAGCACACCGAAGCTTTCGGGGGCGTTGATGGGCCCTCATCGTCCCGCCCGCCTTTTGCAAGGGTCGAACCATGCCTGTCAGAGCTTGGGCGCATTGGCAACAGATACGAAGGATCGAATCAAACAAATCGCCGAGAAGAAGCGAGTCAAGACCCAGCATCACCAACCTTTTGCCCACCATGGATCCATGGCGAGGGCCTGTTTAAAGACGTTGCAGATACTAAGAGTAGGATGCCGAGATAAAGGAAGGGCTGGTAAGGTTGAAAAGAAGCTAGAGGAACTTCGCCTTGACATGTACTGCTACGTATCAGTTTCCAATTCCTCAGCCAGTTGTTGAAGCATGCACTAGACTTTGCACCCACATTGTCCGACAAGTGTATGCTCACCAACTGCCGAGTAACGTCTATATCCGCGAAACTTGTGTCTACAGTTCAACTCCAAGAAATGCGTCTGGGAGTACTACCACTTACCTACTCCATATCTTTCAAATCCTCCGCAACAACAAAATCCGCCGCTGTTTTCTTTCTCACCTCCTCCACACTAACCCCAGTCGCCAATTCCGTCAACGTCAACATCCCCCTCTTCCTGTCCACCTGAAAAACGCACAGATCCGTTATAATTGTGCTCACACACTTCGCGCCGGTAAGTGGCAAATCGCAGCTTTGCACCACCTTTGGGCTCCCATCTTTCGCCACATGTTCCGTTGCAACAACAACCTTGGTAGCATCTGGGTTGGACACAAGATCCATGGCACCGCCCATGCCCTTGAACACCTTGCCAGGCACCATGTAGTTTGCGAGATCGCCAGATGCAGATACTTGGAGGGCGCCGAGAATGGAGACATCGACGTGGCCGCCACGAATCATACCAAAGGACTCTGCGCTATCGAATGTCGAAGCGCCGGGTAGGAGTGTGACAGTCTCCTTGCCGGCATTCACGATATCGGCGTCTACTTCGTCCTCAGTCGGATGGGGTCCCATTCCTAGAATCCCATTCTCGCTCTGTAGCCACACTTTTACTCCTTTGGGCACAAAAGCCGCAGCTGAGGTAGGAATGCCAACTCCTAGGTTGACGTAGAAGCCGTCCTTGAGTTCCTTCGCAGTGCGTCTTGCGATACGGGTCCTGCGTGCTGCAGCTTCGCTTGGCTTGGATGATTTCCCGCTCTCTTGGGAATCGCGGAGTTTTCTAATTTCGATATTCTTCTCTGCAGTTGCAGGGACAATACGGTCGACGAAGATTCCCGGGAGGTCTATATCATTGGGGTCTAAAGATCCAACAGGGACGATATTCTCTGCTTCAACGATGGTGAGACGAGCGGCTTTGGCCATTATAGGACCAAAAGCTTTCGTTGTATATCTATACACTCCATTAGCACACCCTAAGCCTACTCCTCTCCATATCAGGTTTCCGAACTCACCTAAACACACAATTCCCGGCCTCGTCTGCCTTCCATGCCCTCACAATAGCCACATCCCCTGTCAAAGCCGTCTCTAGTAAAAAGGTTTTGTCTCCAAAAACCCTTGTCTCTCTGTGCGTCCCATACCCCACCACATTCCCCTCAGTATCGAATTTTGCAGGAATCCTCCCCTTCTGCACCAATGTGCCCACAGCCGTGGGTGTATAGAAAGCCGGGATTCCCGCACCACCCGCTCGCAACCGTTCGGCCAACGTGCCTTGTGGGCAGAGCTCAATCTCAATGCCCCCCGTTAGGTATTGCTTTTCAAGTGCCTTATTATTCCCCAAGAAGCTTATTATGAGCTTCTTCACTTGCCCTGTCTTGGTGAGCAGCGCGAGGCCGCCGACATCTTCGATTCCCGCATTATTCGATATCGCAGTGAGAGAATGGAGGGATTGCGGGCCCCGAGAGCGTAGAGCGCGAATGAGCGTCTCGGCGACGCCGCAGAGGCCGAAACCTGCACTCAAGAGTGTAGAGCCGGATTGGATGTCGGCGACTGCTTTCTCGGCAGAAGGAAAGAGCTTCGAAGCCGATCGATCAATGATGGGCGCTTTTTCGACGGGCTGGCTGTAAAAGCGTCTTTGGTATTGCGAAATGTGGTAGCTACTCTGGAAACGCGTCGAGCCGAGGCTAATACAGGATGTGGGGCATTTCTGTATCCGTGAGGGTAGCAAGGAGAGCATGAGACCCGACCGAGGTAGAGACCGCATTTCGACCACAAGCAATGGAGAATGAAAGTCTACCTAAAGAGCCCAAGACACAAACAAACAGGAACCAAGACGAACCTGATATTATCGGACATAATACCAGCTTCAGCATGACGCGTGGAATGAATCCATGCCCAAGTGGGGTTGCGGGGAAGGTTTTCGGAAACATTTCTCGATTCGATGTGGAACTCTGATCCAAGCCCGTTGGCTTTGAGGCGTATACATAGAATGCGATGTGTACATGTGAAATACTAGTTTTCAAATTAGATATAGACCGAGTTATGGCGAGTAGAAGCTCGTACTGTGCTAGGATTGCAAGGCCTCCCAAGTCTTCATCAGGGCCATGAGTTCCTCGTTCCTCTTTGCATGGAACAACCTTTCGCTGGTTGCTCTGAAGATAATTTTCTCGGACTCCATCGTCCGACTAGATGTCCCCTTTTCTCCCTATATTTGGTCAACTGAGAGGAAATTTTCACATCACAATAAAGAAGCCAGATTGAGTATGTATATAGTGCAATTAACAGCTACCTCCACTACAACTCTAAAACATCTTCCGACACTCTGCTATCATCACAGTCCCACACAAAGAACGCCACGCTTTCATGCTCATATGCAAACCACACAGGGAGGTCAGATCAATTCGCTACGCTAAACAAAAGAAAGAAATCTAAAAGCACAAAAAATTGGGGGTTGTAAGGTAGGATACAAGAAGTGAAAATAAGGGAGATGAGAACAAGGATGTAACCTAAAACAGAAATGCTGGGTATCGATATGATAAATATCAATGGGCGTAACCAGTCCGGTGAGGGAGGGATGCGAATGCGGCTCTATGCTATGTAAAAAAAGACACCAGGGCCGAGATGTATACTGGCACGGAATGGAGACAGGTGCTTAGTAGGTAAACGCCTCTTCGATGAAGTCGATGACACCCTCCTCGAGATTAGGACGAACGGCCGCTCGCACATCATCGGCGAATGGACCACTACCGCAGACGGTAATAGCCATTGCACCGACTCTGTTTTTGATCTCTTCCTCGAGTAGGGTGGCGGTCTTCGGGCGTCCGGCAAACATCCGGACAGTCTCACTGTTGTTTTCGATCCTGTTCTTCGGACGAGAGATGAAGAGCTTAACACGCAGGCACTTCTTGCGGCCGGGCATGCGCAGGATCTCGTCCATCCACGGTCGCACCCACTCAAGGCACTCGGCGTCTGGAACCGTCCAGATGAGAACGATTTTCTGGGTGGCCGTCTTGGAGTAGTAGTAGCCATCGACGAGGTGCTTGACGTACATGACCTGATGTGTGATTCCGACACCACCAGCGAAGAGTAGGACGGTACCATATGAGTCAAGGCTGTGGTGGCCGCCGTACGGTCCCTCGATGAAACCAAAAGTAGTAAACTTCTCGCTTGGGGACTTGGCTGCTTTTTCGTACATCTTGCGAGTGAGTCCTGTCCTGGCACGGCAAATGAGGCTAATCTGGTTCGACTTGCGGGGTGCGGAAGGTGCCAAGGCTTCCCCTTCAAGAGTCGGGAGAGTCATCTCTTTGGAGTCGGCAGGAGGGGACATGGGCGGGCTCCAGGCGACGGAGAAGGGGTGTGACGACCAAAGCGCAAGGGAGGGCATGTAAATGTGCACATTGCACCCAGGGCGCGGCGACCAAGGGCGTACCATGTCGATGGTGACGCGAACGGCTTCTCCAGGCATGGCCTCGACGGTTACGCTTGATTTTTTCTTGAGGCTTATGCCGTGATACCAAATGGTGAGCAAACGGATGGCCCACTCACCAGCCCAGAAGAAGAAAACAAGATGCATCCATGGGACCTGGGGTAGATGGTGCCTTTCGAGGTGGAGATAGACACCTACGAACGATATGAGCACCATGAGGCGGTGAATGTTGAGGAAGGTCTCGTAGAAGGCATGGCGAAAGGGGGACCACGCTTGTATGCCCAGGATCGTGAATGCGATGGTTCCAACGGTTCCCCAACCATACGAGGGCTCTTGAGAGATGGCGTTGGCAATTTCTTTCCAGCCCATGCCGTGCCCGGTGTTGTAGGCCCAAGCGGCGGTGTGCACAATGGCTTCTAGAATAGTGATGCGCGCGGCCCAGCGGTGGAAGAGGTTGAAATCATCGTACGAGACTTGTAGGAGGGTGATGAGAGGGTTGTTGCGGAGCGCGAACAGGACGGTGGGGATCAAATTGAGAGCCGCAAGCATGCCAGAGCGACCGCGCAATGCTGCTATAACGGACTTGGCCTCCTTGGTGTGGTAGGGAAGAACCAACATCCACGCAATATTGCAAGAAACGTAGGCAATCAGGATGAGTGTGTGCCAGCGGCCCGGCAGGGTTCCATTGTCAATGGCCGAGGAGAGTTGAAAGGCCTTGTTGTGTCGCTTGTTCCACAATGGCGCAACGAAAAGATGGCGCTCCAGCCACGGCCACCAGGTGGTCCTGTTCAGCGCCCAATACGCCTGCCGTTCCGGATTTGCCATGACACTGATGTGGCGCATGTGGCGCATCCACATGTTCGTAACGCGGAGGACAAGGGTTATTCCACCGACGATGAAGAAGGCATACAAGAGGACGTTGACCCAGAGGTAGTTGCTGTCCTGGTCGACTCCCAAGAGGCCGTGGGAGAATTTGAGCGCATCGTAGCCAGTGGCATTCCAGTGTTGCAAGACGCCACCGCGGGCATCGAGCGGGTGCGCGGGCGACGCATTGATATCTACGCTCCGGGCGTCGGTTGTGTAAGTAGACATGTCGAATGTCTCGTTTGGGATTTGATTGGGGAGGGGATGTTACTTCGAGGCTGGCTCGAGGGAATGTTCTCCCAAATACAAAGAGTGGGTTCGAGGCGCTGGGCTCCGAGTGAAATGTTGCGAATAGCACTCCCGAGTGCGTATGTATAGTGGAAGTAAAAACCGAACAATGACCTTGTGCAGCACCCTAACAAATGCGTTGTTCACCGATAATGCATGACCAGGCGACTGGAGATGGGCAAGAGTTGATTGAGACGGGTGATATATGCACAATGATTGCGATCGCGAAGCACTGCACTGCGTGCTGACAAGACAAGTCGAAGACGAGAGGTCGAGGTGGTGGCTATCTAAGCCTGCGAGTTGATGCGGCTGCGACGACGCTATAAGTGAAGGCTGTCCCTGGCGAGGTGGTGTGAGTGCGAGTGAGTGAGGGTATGGACAGTGAGTGGTATGGACAGTGGAGTTGTCAGTGAACGCGCAAGCAGGGCGGTGATGTGATGGAGCAAGGGAGTGAATGTCGGGGGGGGCTCTCGTCTCAAAAGTGTGCGCACAAAAGAATGTAGGGTTGCTAAAACGAATGAACAACAGTTGGAAGCCAGAAGCTAAGTGAAAGGAAGGCGGTACCCGGTCATATGAAGCATGAGGCCAGCGAGGAGTAGGGAAAGGGTGTGGATATGAACTCCCACGGACGAAGCTAATGGGGGCTAGGTGCGGGCATGGGCACGGGCGATTGGCCGCGGTGGTGCCAGAAACAAAACTGCGAAACAGAGCCAAGCGGTCCGATGGCCAATGGCGCAGACAGGCAGCCTCGCCCGTGAAACACTGTGTGCTGACCGCCACCCGTCGAGTCCACTCTGCCCTTGACCAAGCTTTCCGTCGCCCTCCCTGCCTCTTGCTGGACGACGCTTGGCCGCGCCGACGCCAGCTGCACGCCAGCCCAGCACCCACAAGCTACTGTACCCTCACGCTGCCCTCACGCTGCCCTCCTGCTGCCCTCCTCGGCCCATATCCCGCACCACGCCCCGCGGTGCTTCTCTCTGCGGGCCTCGGCCCTCTGCCGCGCAATGTCTGAGTGCCTCCCCAGCATCTCGTCAGCAGCACCATGCCCAAATGAACCCGCCCGCAAATAACCAGCCAGAGGATCCAGACGTCCGGCTCTTGGAAGCCCAAAGCAGCCAGCTAAGCGAGCCCAGCGCCGGCGTCCCCAGCGCCGATCCTATCGCGCCCATCCGCTGGCTTGCACCCCAAACAGCCCGTCCGATGTGGCGGGCCCCCTGAATGATTATTACAGGAACTTTGTCACTCCACCAGGCCCATTTCGTGCGAGTGAGGTGTGCGATGGAGCTGGGTTTTTCCGGACAACAGCCACAGCCCACTGCCGCAATCTCCATGGTGGCGACTCCCCCAGGCACAATATCACATCACCTCCCACACTCCGCTCCGCTGGCAGAGCTTCGCCTCACCTCCCCGAGTCCGTCGATGCCGCGTGTGTGGTGTGATGCTATTCGGGGGACCGCCGATGCCACACGGGTGGTGTGAGCCATTGGGGAGCCGTTGAAGTTACGTGATTTAGCGAAACGAAACGTTTTCATGCGTTTGCGTTTGTTTTTACGTTTGCGATCGCTTTTGCTTTTGCTTTTACTTTTGCGTTTGCGCTTTCGTTTGCGTTTGCGCCCGTGCCTGTGCCTGCGCCACATCGCGCATCTAGAGCATTGAAGCTGTTCCCTTGGTGGGACGCGGTGTGCAGTGGCAGAATCTCCCCCATTGGCCCCCTCCCATTGGCCACGACGACTCTGCTGCTTGTCCTCCCACGTGCCGTGGCAATCGGGCACCAGCCTCACCTTCAGCCTCCTTCGGACATGTGCGGCCTGCCTTCAAACCCACCATTTGCCAGCTTCAATTCCACGCGGGGTTTTGCTTCGACAATACATAAACCTCCAAGCCGCCTTGCCCGGGACCTGCATGCCTCATCCTTTCTTCCAAAATACCTCTCCATGATCAATCATCTCCTCTTTCGCAATGCCATGTCATGAACTAGGTGAGTTCGCGTGGCCCGTGTCATGCTACCGGGGTCTGCCTTGCACCACGCTTTTTCAGCGGACATTGTCCCAACTGCATTCTTTGTTATTTCTGTCGTCGCTTCATGGGCACATGTCCTTGCCTGCTCTCGGTCTCGCGATTGCGCAAACGCGTGCACCAAAATACTGTAAATTGTACATCCACGCCTAACCTACGCGCCTTCGTGCCAGACGGCGTGTGCAAGCTCAACTCTGAATCCTTATCCACAGCTGCACTAGCTTATCAGGCAGCCCCGCCAGATGGTCTGGCCATCCCCTGTGCCGGACTAGTGCTGGCCTCCGCACCGGATCCTGACCTCATCCCGCTGAAACATCCGTTGACATGTCCATATTCCTTATTACCCAGCTCAGTCAAGCCTCTCTAGCTGTGCTGGCCCAGTACCCGCAAAGTTCATATGCATGAGCGCGTCTTGCGCCCACTCGTCCTCGCCCGGATGCGCGTTTGCGACTCTCAGGCCACCCCCACCACTGGGCTGCTCCGCATACTGGGACTGGTGCTGTGAGGGCAAGGGCCACCGGTCGCCCGTCTGAGCAGTTGTCCCGTCATCGTTAAAATTAAACTCTCCGCCATTGTCGTCGGGCGCCGCATTTATGAAGGGCTTGTTGCCATAGCGAGGTTCTGGTGGTCCGGCTTCATCGTGATTGATTTTAGGTCGCAGTACTGTGGTCATCGGCGACGTGACCAGGCCCAGCGCGCCATACTGCTGGTGGTTGCCGTCATACCTCTCATCATCGAACCCACCGTGTCTTTCGCCTGGTGAGTAATAGTTCATCGCCCCGTTATTGTAGTGGGCGCTGTCGCCTAGCTCTGGGAGGAATGCCTTTCGCGGCTCTGTTGGCGTGTCATCGGCTCCATCTCTGTGATATGTATGACTCGAGTTCGACATTGTCGCTGCCAGTTCTGGTATTGATTCCGGATACGACTGTGCCGGCATCTCGGACACACCCGCTGGGAGTGCGAAATTCGTTTGCGATTGGCCCGGGAGCTCCTGGGCACCACCAGTTTGCAGCTGCGAGTTTTGCATCTGGGCGTTCACGCCAAGCATGCTTCCACCTTGGATGCTCCCTCTAAAGCTTCCAGCCATCACATTGTTCCTGAAGGTGCTAGTGCTCGTGCGTCCCTGCGTCATCCCGGGCTCCTCCGTGATTTGGTTGTCCTCACCATTTGGATCACGAATGCTATATTGGGCGATAGTGCGCATCTTTCGCGTGACCCATCCTGCCAGTATCTTCCCTCGCTGTTTCTCGCCCAAGCGGGACCGGTGGAAATCACCTTTGATAACAAAAGCCACTATGTCGATAACAAGTTGATGTTCGTTTAGGATTGCATTGACAATGACAGGGACCATGGCAGCCAGGAAATTTCTCCGGAATATTTCGACAACCACCACCACTAGGCCCCCGGCCTGGAAAACGGCACTGTTGGATAATCATTAGCAAATCTCGTTTAAAAAAATACGACGGGAAAATTTATTCAAGGGGTTTACTAGTACATACCAACCACCTGGTACGATGTTTCGATGGCATCGTTCCACAGACGATTCGATATCCATGGAGAAATGGTTTAAACCATTAACCTCAAAGGTATCGCCAATACTACCCAGCACAAATAGGACTTGCATATCAACTGGAGAACCGCCTGGTCCGATTGGGCGCGTTACATTGTGCAAGAATCCCAAGTCGCCGGTGCGAACGTAGCGTACGTTCGGGTCACCGTCAACGGTCCTGCCATTAAATCTCTCGGCATCTAAGGGCTCTTTCGATCCATAAAAGCAATGCGCATTGGCTTCAGACTGCACCCATATCTCGCCATATTCACCAACAAGACAGAGCTGATTGGTTTCGGGATTGACAATGGCAATTTGTGTACTGACTGGCACCATGCCCGAGTCCTGTACTAGGAGTGCATGGGGTTCCGTGTCGGGATCAACTGGCATGATCAACCCACGTCGCAGTGCATTCATATCGAGGTGCAGTTCAATCGGTTCGATGCACATGTACGACCGCGACGCTACCATTGGGTTCAATACGTGCGAATAGACGGTATTGATCGCCGTCCTATCAAGACTCGCCGGAGCGAAATGGAGGCGGACTCTTGAATCTGTGAAACGGTGAGCCTGTGGTTACATATGAAAACAACCTCTATACTAACAGACGTCGGCGCGCGGTCGACCATCGGTGGCAATCATGAGATTCTTCAGTTCATGCATAGCCATAGTCTTTCCAGCGCCATGGGCCATGGCGTGGTCGAGCATTTGGCTTGTTGCATACGCGTCCTTGATTTTGTATCTCGACAATGTCTGGAAAAGTATGTTGGGGTTCTGTGCGAAATCAACCGGTGAAACAAGATAAGTTGGCACCGCCAGGAAGATGCCCATCAAGCAGGTGTGGACAAAACCGAGTCCAATCGTGCTCCGAACACACCCAAGAACTGGCCGTGTACTGGTCATTTGGCAAGTCTCCTTCTGGACCTTGCACAAAGCCATGATAGTGTTGTGACCCAATTGAACAGCAATGCGTCTTTGATCTGGAGTCCAAAATGTCCAGATCAGAACAGGATAGCCCGATTGAACCCAAGCTGGTCGTATTGTTAGGCCATGTTCTCTGCAACCAGTTGATTGTTTTGGTGGCTTTGTTGTATTGTATGTATTCGGCATGTTAACTTTTAGAATGACTGCAGACTGCTTCAAGTGCTGTGAAACCTGCTTGAGCTTGAGCACATGGTCAACTTCCGTATTCACCAGGATGGCCTTCACCCGGAAGTCTGAAATGATATGAAGGAGCGCCGGGGCGTCTTCGTTCAACCGATTCTGATCAATGGGTGCCATGGGAATTGCAGCGGCACCTAGACAGAAACAGGCATGGACCGCGAATACAAACTCTTCTGAATGTGTGTACATGAGCAAAAGCTTGTCACCAGCCTGTACCTTGACCTTGTTCTTCAAATATAACGCAACAGCAGCAACCTTGAGATCGAATTTCTTCCAGTTGATACCTTTGCCCTCCTTACCTCTACCATCAATGGTACAGTAGGAAAGCTCTTCAGATTGCCGCGATACACGCCATTGCATCAAGTCGTGGATGTTAGAGAATTGGTTGAGTGGGGTAGAAGTCCGATCATCGATAACGACTTCCCTGTGATCCACACCCGAATACTGCTTGTCCTGCATGAGTAAATAGTTTTGTCGCGCCATGGAAGCCACCGGAGACCAAATACCCCCGGCCGGATCATCACCAAGAGCAAGATTCTGAACCGCGCTCTCGACTCCAAACTTAACATGGACACAGGAGAGACAGCCATTGTCAAACTCTTTTCGACAAAGCATGTTTCCTATCTCACGTCTTCCGTTCTTAACGACACGTGGGAGTGTATTTGGGGCTGTGATCATCACACAGTATACCCGTAGATGATGCTCCCGATATAGGACCTCCATTACACGTTCCGATAACGAGTCGAGGAACTGTATATCTAGCTGCTGCGGTGGACCGCCAGGGTTTGTTGGAGTTGTGGATGCAGATTGCGTCTCAATTAAAATGATAGGGAGATATTCGCCATTCACATGAGCATCGAAAGCAGAGCTAAACTTGATGAGCCTTTTTTCCCTCAGTTGAAGGAAGAACTTACCAGTCGAAAACCTTGGGCACCGTCTTCATTATGCTAACCACGAGATGCTGAACAAAGAAATATCGATGTTCCGCTTCGAATACACCATGCTCAACCCACTCAACTCGCTGTCGGATTCGATCCTCATACAGGCCCAGCACAAAAACTTTACCCTCAACAATGAAACCAAGAAGACCAGTTCGAAGGAATTCAAGCTCTAGAAGCTGAGGTGTCGGACTTCCCTCTACGAACCGGTAAGGACGGGCATGGAAGATAGTTTCGGTATGTTTCTGAAGCTGCCAGAACCCACCAGATAGTGATGGGGAGTCAACCCAGATTTCGCCAATGGAATATGGTGAGCAGAGAAGGTTTGTTTCAGGGTCGACTACTGCCAGCGTCGCATCGGGAAGGGGGTAGCCAAAAGCGCCGACTCTTAGAGTTCCTGGTTCATTCACACGCTTTCTTGCTTCCTCTCCCATGGCAACTACGACCACTTCATTCATCTTGAGAGCCTCCTTGTCCAAGAGCACCTCGGTAAGCTCGTTGCGACTTTTCTTTTGATCAGTTTTCTTGGTAGTCCCACCACCAATAAGACTCGTGTAGCCATTGACGACGCTCGGGTCTTCAGTTTTCTTCTCCTCATCATCGGATTCATCCTCTTCCATGCTTAGCGGACAGCCCATGCGCTCTTCGCCTCCTAGCCAATCCCTCATCGAGATGATCATACCACCATGCTCAGGCAAGCAGAGCATAGGTGCAATTACATCTCTAGCTCTGGGATTTCTCATCGGTCGTAGCCATCGGTCTCCTAGGATTTCATGAAATTCGCAATCAACTGTCAACGTATCGATGAAGCAAATTTTTACAGATGCGAAACTCGGTTCCGCATTCTTCTTGAAGTTACGTGTAGCCATGGGATCTTGCTGGTAGTTGTAGGCAGCACGCTTGAGGTTAGGATAGTCTGCGACCATAATGGTTGCCTTGTATTTAGATAGGAGGTGAGCATAAAGTCCTGGAGTCTCGACTGTTTTAGATTCGATCCACACGGTAGTGTGTCCACCATAGACAGCAAATAATACTCCAAGAATCATACCAGCACTTTCACGAGGATCCAGATAGCTTAGTATCACCTCAGTCGGTGAGGTCTTAGGAGGGGTGGCGATGAAGTTACCGTTCCTATCGCGTAGACCAGCATTAAAGGTGTCGGAATTTACCCCTCCAGTGGGAATTGTAGATATGCTTGCGCTAATACAAGCCATTTGGTGCATGATGGTCCGATGGCTAAGAACGACCCCACGCAAGTCGCCAGTTGGGGCTCGGGAAAACTCGATGTAGGCCACCTCTGGCACTTGTAACGGCGGTGTATCGTCGTGCTTCTTGGGGTGATAGCTCCCGAATTCGTTGGTCTTCCACCATTCTACCCCACTTGGCCACTTCAATCGGTTTTGGCTAATATCACGATGGAAAGCCTTGAGGTTGTTGTCGGTTGTCAGGGCGAGATGTGCCTGGGTTGTAGTCAAAAGAAGAATGAGTTTTTGGTAGTCGTCCACGCTATTGATCGGAACCGCCACAACGCCAGCGATGAAGCAGCCCAACAGTGCAACAACAAATTCGATAATTTCAGTATCCCGGTACACCAATGCCACACGGTCGCCTCTATACAGGTTACTTTTGTCGCGAATGACTTTTGCCACTTTTTCAGCACGACTGCAAACCTTTTCCCATGCTATAGATGCTGTCTCTTTCCCTCTCGAGTCGAGCACCCAGAATGCTGGTTGTCGAGGCTGCGCGCGCCCTCTATGGCGCAGAACAGCCCCAATATTGTCAAATTTAGACATTAGAATGCTCGGATTGTGTGGATCGTGGACATTGAATGGAAGATCGCGGGGCTCTAGAGGGAGCTGGGATTCAATGACTGCCCCCGCGGGTAGATCACTCTGGGACATCATAGGTGGGGGAATTGCGACAGTTGGGGAGAATGCATCTCCTGTTGAGTATCTGTTTGGCCCACCATATCCATCGCCATTGTCCTGCATTTGTTGGCCTGTGAAATCTGAGAAGTAACCCTGATGTACTTCGAGCATCGTACTCTGGCGGCTCATTTCGACTTCCCCAGGCGCTCCATATGTTGGAGCATCATAGCCTTGCTGTGTGTCTGGATTGAAGGCGAAGTTGGAGCCTACCATAGTGCCATCTCTTGAATACCCATACTCTGGAGTCTGTGGTCGCGGAAGATATGGCTCGCTGCCATGTGACGGCTGGCGCTGGAGCGAGTTGGTCTGTATGCCTAATTGTTTCTCTTGAAAACGACCAACTTGGCTCGGAGGGTAAGCCATGTAGTCCGAATTCCGCCCGCTATTCGGGTTGGATGCGCCATATGGAGAGTCGGAGCGTGTGAGCTCGAGAGACGGTGTATGTGTGTGTGAGAGGGCAGCGAGCGATGCGGAGCGGGAGCCCGACCCTTCGCTATCCGCAACACTGTGGAGTCGCAATCTTTGCTGTAGCTGATCTGTTTGTTCAGGCCCCAGATACTGTGAGAGGAGGATAGTGCGGCGTTTCTCGTAGCTACAGGAGGTGTTAGCGCATGGTGGAGCAACAGTACAACTGCTACTGCGACTGCGACAGGCGGGGCTGAAACGGCGACAACAGGGCGACAGCGGCCACGCACCCTTTCTGCGTGATGTCCCCTTCTTCCAGCTCGTGGTCGAGCTCCAACAGCTTTGCTGCCAGTTCTGGATTTTCAGCCATGGCTGCTGTCGCACGTCGAGATGGACGTGGAACTACGGATCGATGGAGATAGAGCGCGAAGTCACAGATCGCGACAACATGTCAGTCGCGCCGGCGCGAGTGGTTGCAAGAGAGAGGGAGCTAGAGGTTCGCGGCGTGTGAATGCGGGTGAGGCGTGAGTTCGGTGGCGCAAACTTGGACAACTGGCGAATATCCAGTCCTTGACAGATACACAAGATGACGCAGTACCCTTGGCATCGCGATCATGGAGGAAAAGCCGAGTCAAATTGGCTTTGGCATTGCTTTTTTTCCCGGGAATTTGGGAACTCGGATGTATTATGGGCTATGCCAATGCTAACAAAGGTCGGGCTATTGCACTATTCAAGGTCCATAATCGCTCTTGATTTGTTATTTTGTTTCTGGGGGCAATAAGTGTGACACGGGGGTGTCGGTGAATTCACGGTCCCGTGATGCAATATTATACCTCGGCCCGTCGCTTCAGGCAAGGCCATGTCGCCAGTGTCGGATACAACACCAAGCATCTGCGCTCACAATGGCGCATGTATAAATCGTTTCGCTCTCTGGCTAACTTCAACAGCACTCATCACTCATCGCCCATAGATATACGAAGCACCACTAAGTCACTACCCTCCACCATGGGCACCCTTATTCGTCCCCGCCCACTAAATGAGTCGCAATCAGCAATCGAGAATGTACTCGAGCTGACACAGCTGTCCGACATCGACCCCGACCTATTCACCAACGCCCGCCCTTTGTGGCATCCCCCGGGTGCGCGCGGAATATATGGCGGCGCCGCCATTGCACAATGCTTAAGTGCTGCTCAAAAGACCGTCCCTGACAACTTCACTGTACACTCAATGCACTGTTACTTTATCCTCGCTGGCAATTCAGAGATACCCATCATATACCATGTCGAGCGCGTGCGGTCAGGGAAGTCCTTTGCGACGCGTACGGTTCAAGCTCGGCAAAGAGGCAAAGTCATCTTCACAACGACCCTGAGCTTCGTACGGCAAAATAGTGGAGGGGAGAAAAAGGTCGAACATGCAACAGAGATGCCTGATTGTCCTGGTCCGGTGGACGGCATGGATGACCTCGATCATGGTGGCGCTCCAACAGGTCCTTTCCAGAGTCAGCGCATCGAGATTTTGAACAGTAATAGCCACCCCTGGATTACCCCCTTTTCCATTGTCACATGCTAAATCTACCCAGATGATTCTCCACATCCTCACATGAAGAAGTGCAGGCAGTGGATGAAAGCACGTGGCCGCATATCCGAAGCTGGTGGCCATGAAGCGCACCTCGCTGCACTCGCATACATGTCAGACAGCTATTTTGTCGGTACTATAGCCCGGGTCCACAAACTGTGGCGTTACTCCGCAGTCCGCAAGGGCAACACCAAGTCTAGCATTGACGAGGATGTGCTGAAGAAACTGCTGGCCATGGACGACGAGGACCTAAAGCGGGTCAAGTTTGTTGACCAAGCAGACCTACAACGGATACAGCGAATGAGAAATGGCGAGCAGGTTGATGAGGAGGAACCTCCGCCCGAGATTGGCATGATGGTCAGCTTGGATCATAGCATATACTTTCACAATCCCCGTGCGTTTAGAGCCGACGAGTGGATGTTCACTGAGATGGAGACCCCATGGACTGGAGATGGTCGTGGGCTCGTCTTTCAGAAAATGTTCACGAAAGACGGCACGCTCATTGCCAGTTGTGTGCAAGAGGTGAGTTTATTTATTTTAAAAAGAGAAATATATTCTAACTTTACAAGGGCCTTGTTCGTTTGCGCCAGCCGGGTGATAGCAAATTGTAAGTGTGGATAGAATGGTATATTTACCAAGTGTCATGGTACTTTTAAAGCAATTAGAATTTGGTTTCCTTTATTTCTACTATGTCTTGGTCTTTGTTTTTAGATATTGTAAAAGATTCTTTGTTTTTCGTCATATCAACCTCCATGCCCAGTTGCCGAGTCAATACTCCCTTTGATTAATAATTTGTTTGAGTGTTGTAGTTTGAGGCTTTTACTTTCCCCTGGCTTCCTATACCCCATTTTTACCCTCACAGGGCAAAAGGATTAATTTTGTCTAATAAACCCTACAGTATTTACTAGTAGTAACATTACCAAATATCTTTAAACCCTTATCGGATGTATGAACATGTATATGTGGTATAGTTCAAATCTAACAACTTTCACAAAGAGTTCACATTGGAAACAATGTAAATAGTTCATTTGATTTCATATATCCGATTTCTCAAGGACATAATATCCCAGTACTTTCAACCCTCCTTTTTCAGTTCATCCTAATATTTAGAATTTTCTTTTTCCGTGATTAATACTTTACATCTCTCCATTACATACACGGACCATATTCATGATTTATTTCCCAAATAGATACCACGCACCAAAAGTCACAACCTCCAGTACTCTTAGACCTAAACACTTGTTTGTAAAAATTCCACATAAAATCACATCTTCAGTAGATTATACTAAGCAAAAGCATCACGCAAACCGCCATCCTGGGTGATGGTTTCCAGCGAACTCCTCTACTCGTCGAGGTTGTTGTAGGTTTACTTGTGCCTAAAGTCGCTGCGCTGCTCGGTCCTCCCGATATGGGTACTGTAGATGTAGAGCCAAAAGCAGAAGAAGTCGTGCTGGTCATATCCCCCACTGTGCTGGTCACCTGCGTCCCCGTCGTCGTCGCATCGTACATTTCTCGCAGTCCTAATTGACTCCAAAAGCACTCTGGCTGGATTGTCTGGACACCACTGGTCCACGGTACGGCAACCTCAGTGCTTGTCGCTAGCAACTCTTCCAACTTCGTCGGTACTGCAGAAGTACAATGCGTACGCTCGAGAGGGCCGGCATTTTCGTCCCTTTCATGTGGACAACATATTAAGTTTTCTAATAAGAGTGTGTAGTTCGACCGGTTGTTAAAACCCGTAACGTCAAGAATGTCACCGTCACAGCAGACGGTGTAGAAGCCTGCGGCCGGAGATGGGTCCCAGAACTCATTGTTGCAGCCGCCTAGACTAGAAAGACAGGAGCGGTAGCGGTTGGTGGGTTGGGCGAGAGCGGTGGATGAGATCGGGGTCGAGAAGGAGGCAGTAGCCATTATCGCCCATTGAAGGTTGGATAGCTGTCAGGAGGTCATTATGGCGGAACGATGGGTTAACGAGGGAGACGACGCGGTGTTTTGGAAATCATTCCGTTTCGGGGAGGGCATCCCAAAGGGGCCGGAGTTATTCAACCTTGCTGGGATTGTGATCCTGACTAGGCTTTTTTTCTTGTCAGCAAGAACTATTAGACGTAGAACTCATCCTTGCTTGAATCAGATTTAGGGGTATGAACAACCTGTTACTAAAATAGCATAGCACATGGAACGCCTATTTCTACATCCGAGGTCAATCATCGGCGTGAGGAAAGTAGAATACCACAGCAAATATAAAACAATTTTCCATGAAAAAGTTAAACTTTTTTTTTGGAATCTGGTCCCCCACACTTATATTTGGATGTAAAAAGAAGTAGTAGTATATCACTATCACATGCGCTACTCTATCCCCCGCCTTTCTCCATATTCTCTCCATACCAACGATTTTGTGTCTATCCTCTGTAACTTTTTAGCGAGCTTGCTTGTTCCACCATGTACCTTGGCCTTGGATTTGTTTTGCCAATTTTCTTTTCTCGAAAATTTCTCTCGGCAGTAAATGTAGATAGATCTTGAAGTGCATGAGCCGCTTCCACAAACACGTCATTGGTGACATCGTCCTGATCAAGAGACGACTCCCTTACGTGATCTCGATATTGATCTTCATCATTTTGATTTGTTGGAAATAGAATTTATGATATTTAATTCTGCTAGGCCGATGCAACTTAGACCAAGATAATAGAAGTGGGGGTTACAGGATATGAGTAGGTCAAAGACAACACCGATAACTGATAGGGGGAGGCTTGGTGAGATTTTGACTGAACTTGGTCAGTGAAGGAATGATAGCAGGACGTAAGGGGCGGCCATGTACAAAATTTGTGCGCTGCCTAACTTTGTCGCACTGGGGAATGAGAAACAGTCACCCTCACAAATCACTTTAATGTAGCCGCTTGTGGTTCCGATAGACATACAATATTGGGGTTATTCTCTTCAATATCTCAATTGGATTTCTAATTAACCCATGTCAGCATGCTCCTCAAAGGATATTTCGATGCTCAGAAGAGTTACGTAATAATACAAGTATGGACCAACATTTGGTTTAAGACCAAGTTCTTTTCCCAGTCCATGATGTGTGGGTAGAGCAATCCTTGAGAGTAATACAATTTTCATGGCTCAGAAACTCAGGTGACCAAACGAGATAAGGCTTTTTCAAGAAGGAGACGTCTCAGTAGCCATATCAGCCCTCTCCTTTCCTTTGCTGTTTGATGGCTCGTTACTTGGTTCTCCATCCGAAAGGGGGTTTGACTTGAGCTCTTCCGCAACCTTTTCCTCGTCCTCTCGCGCCTGCTGTGCCTCCTGTTCCTGTTGCCTTGCAGCCTCCTCCTCTAACCTCTGCACTTCCGCTGCTGCCGCCCTGACTCGGTCTTCTTGCGCCTGAACCATGCGCTCGCCAATTCCAGGCCATAAACTCGCCACGAAGAGTGCAAAAGCACGCTCAGTTGTCCTCATAGCGCCCCTAATCCAACCAAAGCGGTTTTCTTGGTGCTGTCGGACAAGTCTCTGTGCAGTCTCACTAGGTGTGGGGTCCTGGTTCGGCTGCGACCTTTGCTCTCCCTGGGCTGGGGGTTGAGCCTGGCGATTCTGACCTCTATCGGCAAGCGGGAGAAGAGCCTCAAAATGATGCCGTATGGCTTCGAACTGGGCCTCGAAGATGCCATTTTGAGCGAGATATACTAGTGTGGCTACAATTCCCATCATAACAGGTCTATAATACCCACCTCCACCGGCAAAGATATACACAAAGCATGCGAGTTTAAATATAAGCCACATGTGTCCGGCAATACGAACAAGCTGATCATTTTCTGCAGGAGGGTTTACGTTCGGGGCTAGGTTTTGGTTTTGGTTCTGATTTTGGTTTAAATTCTGGTCTGGATTTTGAGGCTGTGGTGCATGAGGTTGTGTACCTTGCGCATTCTGGGCAGGGTGGGCGGTAGCAAATTGGTTCTGATACTGAGCAGCATTATGGGCTATTTGCTGTCCAATCCCCGCGAATAGCTGTCTGTTGGAGGAGAACTGCTGGGTGAATGATTGAAAGGGAAGAGTTGGGCCCATAGGGGCAGTGGAATATATGCCTCGCTGGTCGAAAAGAATACCGACCGGTCCTTGGGGACTAGAAAGAATGAACAGTTCAGAGCCAACATCTGCCAACGAGGGGGGTTGGGCACTTTGGCGGGATGGTGTTTGCAATGCAGTGGCTTGTCCGTTGGTACCTGAGGAAGCTATTGGCAGAGAACCCGAAGAGGAGTTATCAGCCAATGATCCTCGATCAGTGGCGACGCTACCTTCCATACGTACTAGCATACCATTCAATACCTCGGCCTGTTCCCTCAATTCATTAGCTGATTCTTGTAATGAAGTTACATCCCTGTTCTGAGCCATTGAGGGATTTGCTAACACATGTGTAAGCCCACGCTGAACTCGGTCAAGGTTTTGTGTAAGACTGTGCACGTGTAATCGAACTCGCTCGATCCGCCAAGGTGGAGGGGACACAGACGCATCTTGCCCTTGCAGGACAGACTGTCCACCTGGCGGTTGAAGCAATGTTCGAGCGTTTTCCATGTCTTGGCGCACATTCTGCAGTCCAACCCGGACCAAAGCCAACACTGTGTCGATCTCCCTAGGCGCTGGAGAGCCAGCCGGACGGGCTGGAGGGACAAAGCCAGGTGGATGAGGAAACGCCCGAGGAAGAAAGGGTTGTGGATTAGGGTGGGCAGGGATGGTAATATTGGTGTCATTGAATGTCATGGTCCAGCGTTCGCCATTAGGCCCGAGAGTTTCATGTCGGATTGTTCGGGTTGTGTTTGGAGGTAGGTGCATAGCTCCAAGGCCCAAGGTCGGCACGACCCCAGGTGGAAGCGGTTGGCTACCCCCCTCTGGAGGAGCAGGAGCCCCATCTTGAGAAGGCACATTCTGACCAAGTGCATTATGAGCATTGTGGTGGTGAAGGTTCTGGTTCATTGTCTGCGCAATGTGCTGTTGGAGCTCGGGCGGGATGGGGAGACGGGCGAATGGGCCGGGGCCTTGCTGGGGGTGGTGATGATGTGCATGGTGATGGTGATGGTGTAGATGAGGCAGTTGAGGCTGCGAATTCGGCCGTGGTTGCGATAGCTGTCGGAACACGTTCGGTGGCAGAGGGCTCGTTGGTAACGTGGGAGGGATAGGTCGAAGAGAGCTCGGTGGTGCTGTAGATGATCGGGTCGTTGGAGAGGGTGCTGAAGACGAAAATGCGTCAGGAAGCTCGCGCACGACCAAATGGAGACTCTGTTCTTTGGAATTGCGGATCTGGATCAAGGTTAGCTTTTCCCTTCGGGATTTGGGTGACGGTAGACGCACATTCTCAGCGCCAAACACGTCAGTTAGCGTGTCCGTTTCGTTGAGAACCACCCGTCCCCGATATATCAAGCGCATGCGCTCAGTAGCGGGGTGGCTCGGCATGGCATCTTGGATGCTGATGCGGAGCTCTCTCACTGTCGTGGATGCAGAGAGGTCCGACAAGGTGATGTCACCTTCAAAGTTGGGGGAGAGAATCTTGAGGTTGATGGTGGGCGTATGGTCAGCCATGGCGGACAGCGACCGAGGGTGTGTGAGGGTGTGGGGGATGTTGGTGATCGAGGCGCGGGCGGACGTTTTTTGGATACGTTGCGCTTAGAGCTCGCAGAAGGCACGGAGATCGCGTCTGCAACACCAAGCGAGAGACAGCGGTGCAGTGATAGCCCGAGTCCTAGATTGCGCTATCGGTGGGCACGCGGATCTCTCCGGTGTAGCAATTGTCGTCGTGAGGGCACCCCAAAATGGCTATGCAAGAGTGAACTGCGATGCTCCTCAGCCCTACAGCTCAGACTACCGGCAATGTTGCGATGCGATCCACTTGCCAAGACAAGTGGGCCTACGTCATTGGCTGTGCAAAGAGCTGTTGTTTTTCACCCACAAGACTATCCATCTCTCGTTCCATTGACTTATTGACGCCCTAATATTAGCTCCCTCGAGTTCTGACCTCATCGTCTACCTACACGACCGCCACATGAAGTGACTAACAATGTCTTTCTGCGCCCGTCAGTTCTCCCGCTTCTCCGTTCCCTCAAGATACCCCAGTCATGTGTTTCGCCCTACACACACGCGTCTCTCGCGTCCGTCACGCAGCTTCTCGACCTCTCGGCCCCGTCTCGAACAGGGTAATTTTCACAGAAAAGAATCCTTCCGGTCGCGATTGAACTCGGCCCTCAAAAGTACAAAAATAAAATGGGAGCCCATCCCAATTGCACTCGGCATTGGCTTCTTAGGTGTCTGGCAGCTTTACCGAGTCCAGCAGAGGGAAAAGCACACACAAGTTGAAAGACAGCAGAATCAGGAAAAGGAAGAACAAGGCCGTCCAAAGAAGAGGGAGAGGATACGGCCGAGCGGTCCTTGGCAGGTCCAGATCATGTCTACATTGCCATTGAAGGCACTCTCCCGGGTCTGGGGCCGTTTCAACGAGCTCAACATACCCTACTACCTCCGAGTTCCAGGGTTCAAGCTCTACTCATTCATATTTGGCGTCAAGTTAGTCCCTAGAGCAAGCTTCCAAGTCCAGCGCTAAATAACACAGTCTCTCTGAGGTCTCGGAGCCAGACCTCCATGTCTATCCCAACCTTGCAGCATTTTTCTATCGCACCCTAAAACCTGGGGCGCGTCCCCTTGATCCCAACCCTAACGCCGTCCTCTCTCCCTCTGATGGCAAAGTTATTCAATTCGGTATAATAAAGCATGGAGAGGTTGAGCAGGTAAAGGGTGTCACATACAGTCTTGATGCACTACTCGGTTCCTCTCGACCCAAATCACGTACCCCATTTATTACAGGCTCAGAGACAACACCAAAAGCGGGGGAGGAGGAAGCCATGCGTACCGATGAAGAATTCGCAAATGTTAATGGCATCTCTTACACCCTACCAAATCTCTTCTCCGGCCCCGAGTCCAAAAATGGAATTCCTACTGAAATGCCTACGGACCAGTCAACTGCGCCAGTTCCGTCGTCCGAGGCAGAGGTACGCGCTGATCTCTCCCTAAGCAACGCTTCTCGCCCTTGGTGGGCCCCAGCATCAGAGAAGACACCATCTGAGCTCTACTATTGCGTCATATATCTCGCGCCTGGAGACTACCACCGTTTCCATTCCCCTGTATCCTGGGTTGTGGAAAGCCGGCGCCATTTCGCCGGAGAATTGTATAGCGTATCCCCTTATTTGCAGCGCACGCTTCCCGGGCTCTTCACCCTGAACGAACGCGTGGTGTTGCTCGGTCGCTGGCGATGGGGCTTTTTCTCGTACACGCCCGTTGGAGCTACAAATGTCGGGTCTATAAAGATCAATTTTGATCGCGAACTGCGAACCAACTCGCTCACTACTGACACTGCCGCCGACCGTGCCGCCGAAGAGGCTGCTGCACGCGGAGAAGCGTATTCTGGTTTTGCAGAGGCTACGTACGAGAGTGCGAGTCATGTTCTTGGGGGTCACTCATTGAAGAGAGGTGAAGAAATGGGGGGCTTCCAGCTTGGTAGTACCATTGTGCTGGTTTTTGAGGCTCCAACTGAGACCCAGCCGAGTCTTGATGGGGGCGATCAGGAGAAGAGGAATAAAGGATTCAAGTGGAATATTAAGAATGGAATGAAGGTCAAAGTCGGGGAAGCACTGGGATATGTAGATGTGGATCACTAGAGAGAACCAATTCGCTTCGTGAGAGCTACCTACAATGTCAGTCCGCAGTAATCTCGGCAGGTCTAGCCGAGGCTCAGCCTTCCGGCGTCACTAGCCACCCCAAGTGACGGCTCCTCAACCACCACCCACGTCGTTCTCCAGCCATGTCTGCTTCTACAGACTCAAGTGTGACCAACGTCGATGTCGGGAGTGAGAATGAGGCCCCGCAGTTATCATCGCTCTTCTTGATCAAGTTCGACAAGAAAGTCGGGTATGTTATTACAGCTGCACCTATCCATTCCCGCTGATTGCCTGCGTGTGAATGCAACAGCTGCACAACGTGCCAACCCATTTTGACGCTTGTACAGATACACAGTCGCCTGGAAGCGATCTTCGGTAGACGGTACACCACCTCTCCGCCATTCCCGCCCTACATCCGGACTTACTGAATCGTAGTACCTATCGATGGCGCGGTCGAGTTCAAATCACTGCCCTCGGGCTTGCACAATGTCAAATCCGACCTAGTGTCCGTATACACAGTTCTATAAAGTAGTAATGACGGCTGATGATGGGGTAGTTATTTTGTCCACGAGGGCTACGCTGGGCTGAGCGCATTCGCTAATGCAACTGCTTCCGAAGCTGAACGCAATGCGACTTTTGTCTCCGTCGGCATACTTGTACCGTTGAGCTATGGAAGACTTGGGCGGAGCTGGCTTCACGCTCCGAGGCTTCAGAAGATTGCGAGGTACGCTACAATGGCAAATCGATCTCGGGTGGCATGATTGATAACGAATATAGCTCCTTGGCTGAGAACCCGATCGAGACCGCACCACTTGAAGAGTTCTGGGAAGAGCAATCGAAATCACACGCTTCAGGCTCTGCACAAAAATCAGAGCCGCCAAAAGGGCATAGTCGAGAACGCGCACTTTCGACGATAACGGCCGTTATACTGACGGACCAGTCGCTGCCTCTTTTTCACCCTGCGCTATCAATCATAGACTACATTGACACATTTGGCCCCTTGGTTTTCCGTTTACAACAAGCCGCTCTGCTGAGAAAGCGGATACTGTTCGTTGGCGCACCGCCTGTTCGGGCAACTTGCGAGTTTGGTATGCGCCCGGTTATGTTATGATTTAGAAATGAATTTGGGCTGACCATAGGGTGTAGTGTATGATTTATCGGTATTAGCGAGCATTCCAAGTAATCTAAACGAGCTACTAGCTCCAGGCGCAGAAGGACTCCTCCGCCTTCGCTCGCTCTTCTCCCTCGGTATTCATGACATACCCCTCTTAGAAAAGCTCGGGCCAAATGGAGACGGCGGAGACAGCTCTCATGAAAACGGGCTACCCTCAAGAGGGTGGGTCGCGTGCACGACGGACGAGATTATAGTCACCAAGAAGAAGCTGTACGATATCATTGTCGAGATGCCTCCGTCATACGATGCACCGCCTACAGAACGACGTTGGCCGACGATTAAGACGTCAGACGGTGCTCCGATCAAGGCGAGCCAAAGAGACGTATGGCGGTATCGGCTTTTACACCACGAGTTGTGGAAATATCGGCATCATTCTGGCGGAGCAAGTAGCCATAGGGAGTCGGACGACGACCAAACGGCGCTTTTGGCACGCAGCGAATCCAAGGGTGCCGATGACGACTTCAATGAAAGATACGACGAGGCGGTAGTGGAATCGACGACTTGGTCGCGGCTGGCGTACTCGGGCTTCATGTGGTGGGCGTCAGCAGGCGAGACAAACGCCTACACAACGAAGGAACGAGAGCGGGATCGCGAGGTGCTTGGCGACATCTCAAGCTACGAAGAGGGCCTGCACACGGCCATCATTGCGTACTTTCACCGCGGCACGGCCATGTTGATCGACAATCTCCACTCGCTGATTGAGAGCGCGGACGACGAAAGCATGGACGAAGATCAGGAGACACTGAGCGTGTCCAAGGATGACATGAGTCGGATGGGGCTCGATACGTGGTCGGAGGCGGACAAGGCGTTTGTGCAAGAGTTCCTGTGGATGTACTTTGGGCGAAGGGCAGAGGTAGATGGCGCCAATCTGGAGTGCTGCGGCCTCCGGATCCCGATATTCTAGGCCGAGGGGACAATGCAAGAATGGCGCAACCCCCATTACCCCTCCAACTGTCCAACTGTCCAACTGTCCAACTGCACAAGGCATATCCGCGTGTACAGGCCGAGCTTGCCGCACTTTGTATGCCTGTTATTGTTCCTGGAATAGCCGGCAGCCAATCCGACGTCGGGTGGGCTGCCCCGCAATTGGCCCGCGTTTGGCCAGCTTCCGTCATCACGGAATGCGGCCATGTGCGCTGCTAAAAACTTTCGAGGTTTGATTCACACTTGACTCCTACTTCGCCCCTCACTTCCCTCCTGCCCCTCC
>JAAZQE010000216.1:0-12962 GCA_013620735.1 Clavariopsis aquatica
ATCCCCCACCCTCCACCCCTTCCACGGACGAATCCCACCGAGTACCAGTAGGTCCCTCGGAACGCCCTCCGAACTTTCCAAGAACACACCTGCGCCCCTCCCGATGCCTCTATGCCCAAAATGAGCAAACCGGAGCATGCATCGTACATCCCGGCACAGGATAACGCAATCTGAACGGTTGCATCCACCATCACATCACATCTAGTTGAAGTTTAGAAGAGTACAACAATGGTAAGATAGAACCAGGGCATCAGACAGTCGTTTAAATCGTTTTCTTGGATTCTTGACGTTAGTTGTGTACGGATATAACTACGTTGCTCGTTCAGGTTGTGACAAAAACTCCTCCACCCAACCAGACTAGACTGGACTAGGCCATGATATACTCGTTTGATGTACTCGCCAGCCCATAGTCGTACAATGTGAAATGAAAATGCCGTCTATTAACATTCAAGTCGTCCTACCCATCAATGTGGGTCACAGTGACAGACGTGGGACCGCGCAGTATGTACCTGCCCTCGGCCACTGGAATGTGCCGGCACGGACATACTTTCAGCATGTAGTTTCGCCGAGATACCTTGCTGGTTGATGCCTGAAAACCGAAATTGATCCTAGAGCCATGGCGCATCACGGCAAGAATACTTTCCAGATCCGCTTCTGTCAGCTTCCACACGACACCATTACACACCAAGTAATCCACCCTTCAAACAGAGTCGCCGAAGAATTGACTTGCTTGAATTATTTCCTTGTCGTTATTTGCAAAGTCCCACCCGACAATGGTTGGGTCTTGACTGCAACAAATGATCCGACGTGCGTCAAATTGCAATTTGAACACTCGGGAATTGGTGCCTGGCGGATTCACAGGGCCCTGGAATTGGTGATGGTGGTGATGTTGGCCCTGGTGATGATGATGCTGCTGATGACCTGTCGCATTTGGAATGGCACCCTGTGCCTGTGGGGGTTGTTGCGTGGGTCCGGTTGCCATTGTCTGAGCTGCAGTTGCTTGAGGCACGCTGGCAATGTTTATATTTTGCGAAGACGTGGCTGTCGCAACAGTTGTATTATTAGGCGGATTTCCTGGGTGCATAGCTTGAGATGCAGCATGCAGCGCTTGGGCTTGCTGTGCGAGTGACTGGGCTGCCTGTGCCTGAGCCTGTGCTTGTTGTGCCAACGCTTGGAAATTCGGTTGCTGTTGCACTGTTGGCTGCTGGTTTGGATTGGCAACATTGACATGATTCGCGTGGGCATGGTTCTGAGCAACAGGACGGCGAGGGCGACCCCCAGCTGCCTTCACGGCCTCGTTCTGTATTAGAGTCTTTGACTTCTCCCAAGCCCCATCGGGGCCCCTCTTCCAAATAATGACCGTCTCGTCATATGAACCAGAGACAATTCGGGCCCATTTACTACCACCACCCCCAGGTGGTAGTTTTGCCCCATAAGCAAATACAGCCTTTGGATCTCTAGAGCCGGCATTCCGCGCGCGACGCTGCTCCCTCGACATTTCGGTTGGTATCAGGCCCCTTCTCTGCGCATCGAAGAAGTTCCGATCTACGGCGCGGGCTTCGGCTTCAAGATCCTCCTCGTTCCCTGGAAGGTCTCCAAACTGGGCTTGCACCGTCCGGACAAGGTTTGTGTGCCCTTGCAAACAAGCGACTTCGGCACCGGTAGCTCTGTCAAAGATACGCACGGTTTCATCGGAACTACCGCTCACAATCCTCCGGCCGTCAAATTGGACACACGCAATCCCTTTACTATGTCCCGTGAAACTTTTGAGGCAGGCGCCAGTACGGACATTCCACACTTTGACAGTTCGATCTCCAGAGGCGGACACGATTTGCCCATCAAGTATCTGAATAGCATTTACTGCTGCTCCATGACCATCCAAGGTCATCAGAAGGCTGTACGGCTCAAGTGGTTTGAAGTGCAGGTGTTGGCTCTCTGTCTCGTGTTCCATGTTGATAATGTACGACGGAAAACGAGCAACTGATTTTGTGGTGGAAGAGGGGTAAGTGTCATCGGTTGGTAGGATCTCCTTCCGATTCCACACCTTGATGGTCTTGTCCTTGGAACAGGTTACAAGGTACCGATCATCAAACCTTAGATTCAATACAGATTCAGTGTGGGCTTTCTCGAGCATCTTAAGGAGTCTACCAGTTGAGAACTGCCATAGGATGACATTGCAATCGCTTCCACCAGAAACGACAATATCCTGCTCTGGGCGCTCATCGAATTGCAAGCACAATACAGATGCCTCGTGTCCAACCAAAGGAGGGAGAACCAAGCGCTGGGTATCTAGGTTCCAAATTCTCACTGTGTGGTCGCGGCTACCACTAACAAGAAACTTGCCAGAGTATTGAATAGTGTAAACACATTCGGTGTGAGCCTCCTTAGGGTATTTTGGGTGCGGGAGCTGGAAATTCGAAAAGCGCCCGGCATCCCAGTTGTCCTCTAGTCGCTTCTTCTGCTTGTAGAGATACTGCCAGTTAACCTTTGGCTCGGTACTGGATGTCAGAAGCAGAGTTGGGCGAATTGGGGGATCCATAGAGTTCGCTGCCATTTGACTCGTTAAATCTTCGTTGCTAGCCTCTAGAGCTTGTCTGTCGCGTTGCATACCTTCTCCAGTCGGTGATAGTATCGGTGGAGATTCGTGATAAGCAATGCCCTCCATTCTGTCCTCAGTCTTGACGGTCGGGCCGTCATCTGCCTCGACCGCACTATGTTGCTCGCCCCAAATGACCCGACTATCTTTTGAACTGTTCAGAGATAGAGGCTCCAGCTTGTCATGAATTCCGTTATCGGAAGAGGTGCCATCGCCAAAAAAAGGTCGATCTCGGAGTCGTTTTTTAGTCGACGGCTTCTCGTGATCCACGTCCTCGACAGCGCGGGGGCGAGTCTTACGACATTTTTCCTTCTTTTCAGCCCGTCTCAGTTTCTCGGCATCCTCAAAGGCACGCACTTGGGAGAAGTTCGAATTCCAACCTTCCAACCGGAACAAAAGCTTCCACAGCGGACTGTCTACCACTCGCGTACGCCATGTACGTGATAGAGTGGATGCGCGAAGCAAAGTTTCGGGGTTGAGATATGAGAAGATTTGGAAAGTTATTTCCGGAGGCAAGTAGATCACTGGGTCAAGGTGGAGGAGTGGGTTCAGCTTTTCGACTATGCCGGCTATGGAGGAAGTTCGCAGAGATCGCAGGATGGCATATGCAAATTCTATGACTGAGGTCAGTGATGCATACAAGTGAGATAGCCTTAGCCAGAAGCTCACCACTTCGATCGTTCTCGCTCATATCTAGTACCCAGTTTGGAAGTGGATACTGCAAGTCCTGTTCGATGCTTATTCCATCGCCGAGCCTTGAGTCTGTCCTCATCAGCATCTCGCTCCCGCTCTGACTCCGGGTGTCCTCCGAATATCCCTCGTCAAATCTATTCGAACTCATCGAGGAAGCGGGGCGGAAGGCTTGCAGATAGGTTGGTCCGGCGAAGGGGGTGGTGTGGTTGTTGAGACCCGCCATGGTGTAATATTCCAAGAAAATAGGCTGTCGTGAAGGCGAGTGCTGAGGTTGGGTGACACCCAGGGAAAAAAAAGTTCCAGGTATTATCCTATAGCACAAAAGGCGAATTGCGCGTACGTCTGCGCATGTGCTGGACAAGGCGTCTGTCCCGTGTATGCCTGGGTGTGAGGTTGAGGGTCATCCGCGATCCGGTGAGTTCGTCACAGGCTCCCACGACTGAGAAGAGAGACTAAATGGTCACTTGACGGATGCTGAGACGTGCGTGCTGTAGTTTCCTCGGGATCACCATGCGATATTCGCTTGACGGCGGCGCGATGCGTGGTGTTGATGTTGTTGTTGCATCAAGCAAGGCTTGCGTGGGAGTAGCCGATGCGGGTTGTTGCACCGACCATTCACGCCAAGGCATTCGTGGATGCCGCTAGCCGTTGCCGGCTTGGGGCCTTTCTTTCTCAACGTCTAGCCGGAAAAGCAACCATTGCCCTCGAATTCTACATACGATATCTAATACAGCAATGCCGTGCCTAGATTGAATGACAATGATGACCCTTGCTCTAGGGAGGCGAGGTCATGAGTAGCCGGCATGCACAGTGCTTTTGGCAGTATTCAAGCCTACGGAAGCCGATTCTCACAGTATGAGATATATTGTTTAAACATGCAAGGCATCATCCCATTCACTACACAGGCTTCACACTCCTTGTGATGCCGCTTCGGGTATTCACAACCCTGAAAGGTTTGGCTACAGCAACCAGCTTGTTTATTAGCCTGCCTTTCTGCAGACCGAAAAAGTGGTTGCGGCTTGAGAGCACCTGAGTGGAAGGCGATGTTCGACAGCAGACGATAAAGGGCAACTGAGCCAAAGCTCAACATCCCCGTCTCCTGTTTCCAAATTATGCGCAGTAATGATGACCCGCCAGTGCACTCGAGCAGCAGACACTCTCAAATCGCACTAATCACCCTCCTAACATGGAAGAGCAGCCACTTCGATCTCGGGACAGTGCATGATCACGTCTGTGGCAGTGGGTCGATCCTATTCGATATTTGGATTGCTGTGGTACAAACTGTCGCCGCTCGCACCCGAACTGGTGCGGTTGCGAGGTTGAAACGGCCGGCATTTGTCAAGGCCGTCGAGCTTGGGCGCGAGGCTTCACCGTGCACCGCCAACATGGTAGAGGAAGGGCTCGCTGCGGCTGCTTTGGACCTGCGGACTGCCGATCTGAGGCCGCGCACTCACGGGCTGCGGATAGGCGTGTGAGCCTGAGGCGCGCTGGCAGAAGCGATGGATATTGCTAAACGCAGGGAGTCATAGGCCAAGGGCGTGGATCTGTGACACCTTGTTCATCAGACAGACCACGTTATGCATTGCGGCGCACAGTTGCGCAGTCGTTGCTATCCCAGAGGGCACCTGGCAGTGAGATGGCCGTGAGACTGCGCATCGGGCTCAGTGGAGTGGCTCACCGGTCTGAGCGAGATGAGGGCAGTGGCTGCTGATGCAAATGCTCCGACCAGCTCACGGATCGATGGTTTGGGGCCTGCCCTGGAGGTGTCTTGACTGGCCCGGGTCACGTGGTCCACCAAGAGAGATGAGGTGAAACGCACCTGGGTCACCCGCCCCTATGCCGGCCCACGCCAGTGCCAGCCATCAGCCTTCACTGACTGCACACCGATACCGACACCGCAGACCGCAGACCGAACGACCAGCACTCGACCGCCACCGCCCTGTGCCTGCGACCCTTTTGCGCACTCCCACACGCCCACGTCGGTTCATAGCCCGTCGCCGCCCTTGCCAGCACCGCTCCTGCCCCTCCGCACCCTGCAGCCCGAGCGCTTTGGCGCCACGCCTCCTGGACCCGCGACAGAGGGAGATGAGCGACTAGCATGGAGGTTGCTTTTCACTCCGGACTTGCAAGAGCCCATACTTCCCACCAGCCCTCACCTTCCCCTCCCACGCACTCGCGAATGACTTCGAGCGGCGCTGGCCCAGCCCTCATGTCCCACCAAAGCTACCAGAGCCAGTACTCTAGCTACTCGCATAGCACCTTGCGCGATACTCAGTCCACCCAGGGCACCACCACCTCGACCCTCTTCGCCCAGCCGCCCCCCGCCTTCCCAACCTCTACACCGGTCAACGGCGGTCCCGTCGAAGCCTCCAACAATGTTCTCAACAAGCGCGCAGACAAAGACACTTCGTTGTTCCAACGATGTCTCAGCCTCCAGATGCGCCTGCGTTTGATTCCTGGCTTTGAGAGATGGCTAGAGCAAGAGGAAACGAATGCCGACGACGACGCTGACCCTGTGACATTACTATGGCGGTGTTTTCGCCGGGGGGTTCCACTGATAGAGGTGTACAACGCACTGGGACCCAAGACCATATTAACGGTGGATGAGTCTAAAAAGCCTGATAAGAAGGCCCAGTTGGCCGCATATAGGTTTATTCAAGCATGTGTCAGCGAACTTAAGTTCCCTTCAGAGGAATGCTTCATTCTCAGCGACCTATATGGCGACGATACGACCGGATTCGTAAAGGTAACTATCACCACCACTTCTGTTACAAAATTGGCATCACCATGAAGCATTTGCACTAACGCACCCCAGGTGACTAATGTCGTCAACCGTGTACTGGATATACTAGTGCAGATGGGCATCATTACTACCGAAGTCGAGATGCCTGAGGACGCTTCAATGATTTCGACCATTAAGAAAACCCAACGGGAACACATTATCAACGAATTGGTGACCACTGAACGAACCTATGTCCAGCATCTGGAGCTTTTACAGTCCTTCAAAAAGCTTGTCGAAGAGAAGGGAATCATCACCGGAGACATTGTGCACGATATCTTCCTCAATCTGAATGCCCTCTTGGATTTCCAACGCCGATTCTTGATTCGTGTCGAACAAACCAATGTCCAACCAGCCACAGAACAGAATTGGGGTAACCTTTTCGTTCTGTACAAGGATGCATTCAAAGTCTACGAGCCGTATATTGCGAACCAAAAGAAATGCGAGGAACTCGTCATGCAGAACTTTGATAAGTTGCGGGAAAGCGGCGGAACTGCCGAGATGCAACAGATGGTTGAATCCGCTCCTCTGTTGTCGTCCTTTTTATTGAAACCTTTCCAACGACTTACCAAGTATCCTCTGCTGCTCCAGGTAAGCCTCATTTGATGTATGCACGGTTGTAAGTCTGATCAAATTGTCTAGGACCTCCGTAATAAAGGTGATCTGAGCGAGCCCCTTAGAGATGATCTAACGAAGGGCATTGAAGTCTCCCAAACAGTATTATCAAGAATCAACGCTGCTATTGCTCGTGAAGAACGGGTTGAAGCCGTTGAAGAACTGAAGACTTTGGTCGAGGATTGGAAGGGTCACCGGATCGAGGGATTCGGTGACTTGCTCCTTCACGGCCAGTTCACCGTCCTGAAAGGTGACGGTATGAGCGCCAAGAATGAAGAACGAGAGGTGGGTCCACAAAAATTTCCTACAGAGCAGGTACCTATCCGGCGCATCTTGCACGGTCTTGTTCTGCTCCAATCAATCAGTACTAACAATTTGCTAGTATAAAATATATCTCTTTGAGATGATCCTACTATGCTGCAAAGAAATGAACCCGAACAAACAGAAGAACCGGATGATGAATAAACCCTTGACGAACAAGAATGGAAAACCCAAGCTGCAGCTCAAAGGTCGAATCTTCATGCAAAACGTCACAGAAACGATATCGCTTCGAAAACCAGGTAAGGCTTGATATTAGTCCCAGTAGCATAAGGTTATATTCTCATCTTTGAATCACAGGATCATTCACATGTCAGATATTTTGGAAGGGAGATCCCGGTATCGAGAACTTCGTCATAAAATTTTCATCTGAAGAAACGATGAAACAATGGGCCAGTCAGGTGGACACACAACGGCGCACCTGGAAGGACAGTGCAAGATCAAGCAACAGCACGACGCATTCAAAACCATCCGACACCCAATTCAACTATATGCGAGACCAAGTGCTTGAGAACCCCTACCGCGAAGATGATGATGATGGGGACGACGAGGACATAGACACTGTCGTTCCTGGTTATCCGCAAGACAGCTATGGTATTCGACAGAGTAGTTCAAGTCTTCCGCCACGCTCACGTTCTACAACAGGCGACAGCGGTACTCCAGTAAATGAGCTAGATCCTAGGATACCGCCACCACGTTTCCCAATCGGCTATCCATCTCAAGCCCCGCTGACGCTACGCACCCAGCAGCTTGCACAATCTGGGGCTCAAGACTCATATTTCTCCCCAACTGCCGAGTCTCCAATGTCCACTTATTCAAACGCCCGCACGAGTTCATCATCGGCAGGAACTTTCCCATTTCCTAGGCAGGCCCCGCCAAACGGGTATCATGATGAGAACAACCGGTATACGGCACCTGCACCATCTCGGAGTCATCTTTCTCGTGAGGGGTCCATGGGCCCTGCAGCATATGCTGGAAACCGTGCGATGCAACGGCCTTCGCTTCCTCCCAATGCTGGTTCCGCAATGATGTCACAGGGTCGACTAAGGGCCGCAAGCAGCCCCGATATTCACAATCCCAATGCCCCAAGACGCCAGCTTCCCAATGGGCAGCAGCCACCCGTACCAGATATTCCTCCTTTCCCCACACATTACGCATATAACGCCGCTATTGTGAACCGCAGTCAGAGTAATTCACCAAGTGGCCCTCCTCCCCGAGCTGCAACACAATCTCCCGCCATTCAACGAGACCGCCTTGTTCAACAACGAACTGCTGCGGAGCTTGCAAACTCGGACTACCATGGAGGCCCGGCTCGTCGCGATCCCAGTCACGTACCCATGGCAAGGACTATGACGCCAGCTTCGTCTTTCGAACGTACCATGACTCCAGCGTCCATGGATTCTCGCACAATGTCACCCCCATTGCCCTCACAAACGCCCGGACCTCAGGACGGACAATCCAACATTCCCACTCAATTGAAGGTCAAGGTGCATTGTCCCTCGGCGGGAAGCACAATGACGTTGGTTGTGAGCACGAATATCAGCTTTCAGTCTCTTAAGGACCGGATTGATGCCAAGCTTCAGCGTTCGACAAGCGTTTCTCTAAGCCAAGGACAAGTAAAGTTAAAGTACCTGGATGACGACGACTATGTGAGCATCCAATCAGACGAAGATGTGCAAACAGCTTTCGAGACGTGGAAAGAGCAGCAAAGGGATGTAAACACGGGCGGACAACAGCTTGGGGAAATTGAACTATTCTGTCAACGCTAATCATTTTGGTTCGCTGCATTATGAAGCTGGCATGCTTTGGCGTTTCGGGGGTCATCTCTCTGATATACATTTTACTTCTACGGGCAAACCGTCATCCAACATTCTTCGGCGAACGGGGGCATTGCAGCACTTTTGGGGTTTATTTGGAAGGGACGTCAAACGGATCTGGCTGTTCAAGCATGAGGCGCACATGGGGTCTATCGCCTGCACTGAACTGCTGGCAAAGGAATGATTCACTGTCTCTAGAGCCGGCAGATGTCGTGGCCAAGCACATGTATTCAACTCAGGTTTGATTATTTGCTCCCGGGCTTTTTACGGCGGCATGTTCGTAGGCAGTGGGGTTTAAGCTAGTCTTTCTTTTTCGATGGCGTGAGCGGCGGTATGATTGATGACGAGATGAACTCTTTTATTTTGGAACATGGGGCACTCCACAGTTGAGGTGGAATATTTACTCGGGAAGATACATTTGCCTCTTACCTTTTGGATGTGCTTGAGGCTCATTTTTGGATAGCAAAAAACCTGATTTCTAGACCGCAAACGACGTTTCATAGATACTACCGGTATTCCCCTCTTCCTCCTCGTGCCATTGTTGCAGTGACCCTGAACACCGGATGCCCAGTGACGAGAATTCCCGTAGCCTATCACGCTTGCAACATACACGAAAAGGATTCGGATCACTACTATGTGACTGGTTTCCGCTCCGGGACGCCAACGGCATCTTCATGCACGCCGCGCGTGGGTTGTCGATCAAGATGCTTGGCTGTGTGGTAAGGCTTACCGGGTTGCGTTTGTTCCGCGGCATCAATGAAGATGAATGTGGACGGATATGTCTGGTTACTCAGGCACCTCGCTGGGCATTTTATTCTTGGATTGGGCGCCTGAGGTATTTGAATATCTGGTGGCGCACCCGTGGTATGTGGAATGCCCTCTATGAGGGCGTCGCCGGTATCGCAGAGAACCGTGATGGGCGTGGCACCTCGCATATCTTCGGTCCAAGCTTCTCCCAAGCGGCTCACCGACTTTGGCGTACATATGGACCAGCTCTCATCCGAGAACCTGCAGACCACCCAACGCACCTGGTCGGACACAGCTGCAACGCAGAATTCCAGGCTCCCAATCGGAAGCCGCTTCCGGGCGCACAGCAACCCGGTTACCCCACACGTACAAATGCACACCGTCCTCCTACATGCCACATCTGCCCTTCTGTTCATCCTTCTTCCCACCTTGTACCTAGACCGCCTCTACGCTTCCCCATAACTGGTGTGGAGGCTCCGCGCTCCTGTCCCTCGCCGCCGCCATGAATTGCCCATCGCGCGTCGATCCCATCGACACGGACGGCTACAACCAAAACCCCAACGCCCTCAACGCTGATGCCACCACGAGGGCAGACCTAGACCACATGGCGAATGCCAGACGCCAACGCGGCCACCGTATAGATCCTGCCGACGGGCCCACGACGGAACTAGAAACAATCGAGCACCAGACCGGCAAAGGAAAAAATGATATCAACTCGAAAGGCATTGACGGCCAGAGAGACCCTGGACAGACGAGTGGAAGAGCAGAACAAGAGCGTGTATTCTCGCTCCCGACTTTTCACGGGTTTCGTGAAAAGGCTTCGAAGGTGCTTCGCAAGTATGCCAGGTTCATTGGGCCTGGATTTATGGTTGCTGTTGCATATATTGATCCAGGTAAGCGATTATTGACACTAGTCCAAATGGCCGACTGGGCCTGCAGAGCTCTGTCGCATGCGCCATGAGGACTCTTCACCACTACATTAAATCCTGTCACTCGGTGACGGAGCCAACATAAATCACATGATCACATCTCATAAGAATAGGCTGTTAAGTCTCCGATTTACAGCGATATGTTTTTGCTTGCCGTTCCCGGGGTCATCTACGCCGCCTCCAACCACATGTCCAATTCTCAAAATGTGTAACACAAATTGCGAGCTGCGCTAACTCTCTACCTAGGAAATTACGCCACTGATGTTGCAGCTGGTGCTTCCTTCAGGTTTAGGCTTTTGTTCATCGTGTTGATGTCCAACATCTTTGCCATTTTTCTTCAATCCCTATGCATAAAATTGGGCTCTGTTACAGGAATGAACCTTGCTGAAAATTGCAAGGCCAACCTCCCTCCGTGGCTCAACTATGTGCTTTATTTCTTTGCAGAGTCGGCTATCATTGCAACTGATATTGCTGAGGTAAGAATCTCAGATAAAGAAAGCTGGCTATACATTGACACGCCCAGGTCATCGGCACTGCAATCGCCCTCAACATCCTTCTCAATGTTCCTTTGGTTGCTGGTTGCGCCATTTCCATTGTCGATGTGCTCATAATTCTCATCTTCTACCGCCCATCTGGCTCAATGCGTGCTCTGCGAATGTTTGAGTTCTTCGTAATGGCGTTAGTTCTCGGTGTTGTCACCTGCTTCGCCTTCGAACTCAGCAAGATCAAGGCACCGGTGGGAGACGTTTTCAGAGGCTATCTACCTTCTGCTACTCTCATCAAGTCACAGGCGTAAGTTTACTTTCCCATGATCGCGTCCCTCGACTAAAAATTACAAGATTATACCAGTCCTGTGGCATTCTAGGTGCCACCGTCATGCCCCATAGTCTTTACTTGGGAAGCGGCATTGTCCAGCCTCGTCTTCGCGAATTTGACGATGCCAACAACACTACCGAAACCCTCGAAACAGACTCCCTCAACAATAATTTAAAATATAAGCCCTCTCTCGCCGCGATTCAAGCTTGCATGTCTTACAGTATTGTGGAGTTAGCAGTCTCGCTATTCACCTTTGCTCTTTTCGTAAACAGTGCTATTCTTATCGTTGCAGGGGGGTCTCTACACGGACTTCCAGATGCAGATGACGCCGATTTATTCTCGATTCATAAGCTACTCTCAGACTCTATTGCACCTGTAGCCGGTACACTTTTCGCACTAGCCCTTCTTCTATCGGGTACTTCGGCTGGCATTGTTTGTACCATCTCTGGTCAGATGGTCTCTGAGGGGCAGCTCAACTGGACCATAAAGCCGTGGATTCGCCGCCTCGTTACACGTCTTATCAGTATTACACCCAGTATCATCATCGCAGGCGCAGTTGGTCGTGAGGGGCTTGGTCGGGCCCTCGAAGGATCTCAGATTGTTCTAAGCATCATCTTGCCGTTTGTCAGTGCCCCACTTATCTGGTTCACGTGCCGTGGGAAGTACATGAAAGTTGCTGTCAACAGCACTAGCGACCCTTCAGTTGAGATGAACGGTGCTAGTGAGGGCTTTGTCCAGATGAGAAATCACTGGATTACGACGGGCTTCGCGTTGGTAATTTGGGGTGTCATCGTGATTATGAACATCGCGTTGTTGGTTTTGGTAGGTTTGGGGGTTGCTTGATTGCTCACTCCATCCAACAAACCGCCGGATTCAATAAGGCAGCCTATGGCTTGATGTTTAGTAATATCAAGCATCGTGCACCTAGGAATATGGCCTAGAAACAGTACGTATTTCGGTGCAAAAATGGTAAGCACTTTCATTTATATTTGCGAGGTACACGATTGACGATGGTGATGATCCCCTGGTGCGGAATGTTTCGAGGTTTCTCATATATCACAGTCGTTACAAAATCTAAGGTTAGACAATGAGAGTTAGTCGTAGTCGTTTACTTGATAGCTATAACATAAACAGTGTATCTTTTATATTCACATTTGTCTGTAGGCTAGTGTTGTGTTATCCCTAAAGGGATTGTAACCAAACACACACACACACACACACACAACAACAACAACAACAACAACAATAACAATAAGGTTAAACATTATACCCCATGTCCCCATTCCTTTGGTTCCTTACTACTCATATTTAAATTTTTGTCCTACAAGCTCTTCACTTAACACCCACAGCTTCTCCGCTAGCTCAGGATCAGTGGCGTATGCCTCGGCGGTAGGATCAATGTTTGCTTTCGTGATACACTTGCCACTGTGCTCTGTTTCTTATCAGCTTTCTCTAGTCTCAAATGGTAAGAATAAAGAGGGTTATACCGTCAATAGTACGATCGAATGCTGCAACGATATATGATGATGCACCCATCCCAACTGAAGTCCATGGGATGGCTTCACCGAGTGAGCCGTCGGCATTCCACCATCCTATCAAATACTCGTTAGCCATGAAGAGATGAATATATATATAGAGAGAGAGAGAGAAAG
>JAAZQE010000216.1:12972-39630 GCA_013620735.1 Clavariopsis aquatica
CTCACCTAATTCGACACGTTTCTCAAAGGGTATAGTTTGGCCGAGACCCGTAGTGCCGACACCTACGATATTTTAGCAAAAGGGTGTGTATGACGAGGGAGTGGTGAAAAGAAATACTTCCGGGGTCAACGGCAAAGCTGGACAAATTTCTACTTTTGAGTTTCTGCGATAGGGAGACGGTGAAGAGCATGTTTGCGGTTTTCGATTGGGCGTATGCTATGAAAGGTTCGTATGCTTCTCCGTTCTTGAAATTCACATCTTCGAAATGAACACCGCCTGCTCGGTGACCGGCGCTTGAAATATTGACAACGCGAGCTCCAGATGAGGAGGAAAGTAGTGTAGTAATGATGAGGTTCGTGAAGAGGAAGTGGCCAAGGTGATTGACTTGGAATTGTAGTTCGTGGCCTTGGGTGGAGGTCCTGAAGGTTGGTACCACTGGGCTCGATATTAGTATTCTACGTTCTTCTGCGGAGATCCAAGGTGAATGGACAGGAGTTAAAAGGGGGGAGGATGAAAATAATGACTAACTCATTATTCCAGCATTGTTGATCAGAACGTCCACTGTTGGCGTAATTTCCAGAATCTCGGCTGCGGCTTTGCGAACTGAGTCGAGATCAGAGAGGTCAAGGATGACCGACTTGATATTGGAGGCAGATTCATGGCCGCTGATTGCGAGGATGGTATCGGAGATTGTTTTTTGGCTGCGACTAGCGAGGATCAGGAGTTTGGGAGAGTGTTTAAAGATCACGCGGGCGGCTTCTGCTCCCAGACCTAGATGATGTGTGAGTATGAAGTATGTGGGTTGGGTATAGCTATATCTAAGCGTGTCTGCCAAAACCCCCTGATACTTGACTGGGGTTTGTTTGTCTGGATTGTGACACTGGGTTGTATGCTCGTGGGGAAAGACTTACCGGCTGGAGAGGCTCCAGTGATGATCACTGTAGTGCAACGGTTATTTAGCAGAATTTATCGCGACGAAAGCGCTCGCAGCGTGTATCTAACCTATTTCTAAAGTAAAGGAATAATAGGTTAGCGCGGCCGTTCAAAGTGAGGATCACAAGGAGAGGGGTGAGAGATTAGGTCGTGTCATGCAAGTGTCTGGCCATGCCTGTACAACAAAACGATGGACCTGTAATATGTGCTCACTTACTCCCAACTATCTCACTCTGAAGCACTTCCGCCACTTCCTCAGCTGTGGAATCTAGCCTAAACCGACCCACTTGTTTAATCTCCCGTTTCAGCACTTGCTGCAGAACCTCCTGCTCAGATGCAAATGCAGTGCCTTGGTGAGACATATTTTGGGATATGGTGACAAATATGAAGTGTCTACAGCCGAATGTGAGTTCAGTAGGCTACTACTAATGTCATAAGAGTTGATGAGTGATCCCCTCTCGCCCGCGCCTCATTATATACATGTTGTGCGAGGCGGTACTCGGAGTTCCGAGCACAATAGAGAGTTGAATATTGATGGCTATTCAAGACTGCCTGGTTTAAAGGGAAGAATACGATGAAATTTGTTTTGTATAATGAGTAGGGTGTAGATTTCTCCAACCCGAAATTTGGTGATGAGTGATCAAAGGACATCTTTGGTGGAGTGACAACTCCGCATTCGGAAACGCATGGGTGTTTATGTTGGGCTGAAAGTTGACTCCGAAAAGGTAATGCTTAATCCAACCTGCCCAGACGACATGGAGATAACGTGGCGGTGAGGTATTTGTATTCGAAAGCTCCAAGATGCTTAGGTATCATGTACACACCCTTTCTGGTAAATGTACTAGCCACATCCCGCCTAGCCGCTTATCAGAACATTCGGGAACGCGCCACACGGCATTTTCTCAGCCTTCCAACCTCCACCCAGCATTGCAGTTCTAGTCCCCGCCACCTCAGTATCGGCGCATCCGTTGATCTGCCACATTACCGTTATTACCGTCCTCACCGGTTGCATGTCGCGCTCACGTGGTACGCATCCCGGACCAAGTTCGGCCCATGACGTTGCTGATGACTCATCCCATGGGGGTTACCTAGCGTTCCCATTCAGGTCAATGTTAAATTACTGAACTATTCCCCGAGTTGCCGAACGGCGAATCGCTCCCTATGGCCACTGTATTTCTCAAATTTTTTCGCTGGTGTAAGACCTAACTCGGTCGGGATCGAGCGCCCGGCATCCCAACATGCGCGGGGCAGGAATTAAGGTTAAGGCTGGTGTGGAGGGAGGGGGCCATCATAGTCTTTGCTTGTTCCTGTTGCTTGGGGGCCTGGCGGTTGCTATTCTGGTCGCCATTATTCAGCTCTAACAAAAGGCCTGCAGGGAACTGCACATTACATTGGGCTAGTGTTAGTGCCCGAGCCTCCAGGCTGAGAGCTATAAACTCAAATATACATTATCTTGATAGGCGACACATCTGCTACTTTTACAACAGCGAGTCCTTCTTCGAAAGCTTCGATTACTTCGATATCTACTTGCATAATGACTTTTATTGCATCTACTCCTCAGACGAATTCTTCGGGTAGGCCCGGGCGGAAGGCGAAGCGGGATGTGGAGGGGATGGAACCAGGACAAAAGCCCAAGAAGGTCAACAGCGAGATCCGGAAGCAGCAGAACAGAATAGCGTCTAGAAACTACAGTGAGCTTGACCACCACTAACACAAACCTCCGCAGTTACAAGCTAACGCGTCCTGATCTCTAGGAGAAAAGCGTAAACAGAAACTACAATATCTCCAACGACTTTTCCATGACCAAGACTCGACTGATGGAAAACATGAGCTCAGTCCTTCAGAAACAAGCCAGGATGGGCGGGGTCGATCCATATCAGCGGAATACTGCCCCCAAATACCAATTAAAAATCCGCAAATCCTTCCCGCAAACACACCTTTCAACGCCGTATCGGCAAGTAGCAGAAATATGGCCAACCCAGTAATAGTCCCAACTTCGACCTACGAAAACCACCTCCTCGCAAGCTCCCCACCCTTTCCCAACATAGAACCTGCTTGGAACCCGTTAATGTACGAATCTCAACCACAAATTCCTACCTCGTCCTGGGACCTGCCACCTTGGATGCCAAGCATGGAGTATTCGCTGCCAATGCTATCAGGACCCGATGATTTCCAATTTACGCCACCCAACACACGAAATGTTTATCACCAACTACCAACGCCGCCGCCGCAGCGTATAGAGCCCGTGTCTAATCAAGATCTTTTCATTCTCGGCACGTTCACGCATAGCGGGCGGACACAAGTACAAGCAGAGGCGCAAGCACGAGCGAATCTGAATGTACGTTTCCCTCACTTTTCTTCATCCACTTATGAGAACCACCTCGAACGGTGTTGAGCGAGGCATTACTATGGAGGTGTTCGTCTCTATCCAGCTTAATTGACATCTTCCCTAGTTAACAGCACGCCGACAGCCCTACAATCCCCACAAACGCGCTGTGTACATCTGAAGCCCCTAATAAAACTCATTCGCGCCCTCACCCAGCGCAATATGCGAGCTTTGACATCAACTACAAAACGGGCGGTTTATACGAGTAAACGCTAAACCAAATTGAGATCGGCAAGTTCGTTCGAAATTGGAACTTGGGGGCGAAATGTGCCTTAAGCCTCGAAGGCTGTGTGAAGATGGATCTGCCAGCTCCGAGCTCATTCGCTTCTCCTAATGGGCTGAGCTTCTCCAAAGACTTTCCCAGAAGAATTAGCTCGCCAGCTCGCTTATGAAGGCAGTATGCTTCCGAATCATCTCGGTACCAGCACAATCTTACGCCAAGCCATGAATACATGGGATCGGTCTGGCGTATCGGATCGGCATGTGACCTTGCAATCGGTTTCATCAAATATGACATATTTACCGGTCCGGGACCACAAACTGGAATTCGGGTACGATGTTCGACCTTTATGGAAAATGTTTCGAGGTTTTTTGGGTGGTGATGGAGATGTCATATATTTTGGAGTATTTTTGGATAAGATTTCCAATATAGAAATAGATTCGCAAGATGAGTAGGCCGTGCAACAGAGGCGTTGCGTTGCTTCGAGAGGGTGGATAGACATAGCCACAGATGGAGTATGAGGTTACATGAATCATGACCTTTTCGGACGAATGTCTTGGTACTCTAAGCAACATCTCGTATGCCATTCCAGAATCACCAATGACATGCTCAAAACAAGCATAGGATATCATTAAGCACAAACGTTGGAGTTGCTTCCGCAAAGAATTCCCATAGAAGGCGCGACTGCGCAGTTATATCAGACACTACAGTGGTTCAGCAACTTAAACCTCCAAATACATTGACTAAAAGGGGAGAATTTTGGCATGGGGCAAGAATATGGGTTCCTTCATAGACCAACGGTATACTCATTTTCAATTGTTGTATATACTCTTTAGACCCGGATTCAATTTTTTTCTTCATCAACTTCATTCCATGATATAGCTGCTATCTTTTCCAAAATACATGCCCTTCATTTTATTGCAATCCTTGTTATCCGAGCCGCTTCTCGTTCTCTTGATTTTTCTTCTCTCATTTGACCATTCTCTTCAAATTGTCACTGAGATTCACAAAAAGACATCTCAAAATGCTTAACATTTACAGAAGCACACCCCTCCCCCATATCTGTAGTCAAACTCACCCGCTAACAAGTCCATATATTTTACAATCTTGACCGCTTATCCTTAAAACAGACATGTTTTCTCTTTCTCAGATGTTTCCTCGGCCACTTCATCCCCACTCCATTAACGCAATCTATGATATCACATGTATACAATACATATATATCACTACTCTTATGGATCAGCAAAATAACCAAGCTCCGACTACTCCCTCTACTTCTAAAATTTACTTAAGCACTATACTTGAACAATCAATACGGAAACCTACTCTGCAAATCGACTTTCACATATGTCCTTTGGTACGGAATATAGAACGATCACTTCCCATGGTCGAAACATGTACTTCATTTCCAGTGATAGCTCAAGATTCATGCAAACAGCAAGCGATCTTGAAAAGGGTTGGTTATTATGGGGGACACTTGAGACGCTGGTGGTCTTGGTTGGAGTCTCGAGTCGACCATGTAGGGATCAAAAAGGTAGTTTTGATATTGTTGGGGGTCTTTTCTACTTCTTAATAGTATTGTTCAAGGTAGCAATCAGCACGATAGTGCCAGTCCCGGCTTCGGCAACGATCTCTAAAACGGGTGTTGTAGTGGTCATTACTAAGGCTACTAGTATGAGATGGATGGTTGATTTCGGGCTGTACTACTGATATACAGGCAATTTGGAATTTGAAAATACAGATACTAACAAAGATTTCTTTTCCCTACCAATTGGGAACCCCATCTCTCTCACATATTTCCCTTCTAAATAAGGGAGCCCTGAGTCTTGTCCTCTTGGGTGAAATTTTTGTCCATATTCATGTTATCATATATGCATTCCCACAAAAGACCATAACGCCACCACCACCGCCACCACCTAAAACCGGCTGCATATATACCATCTCGAAGTGGTCGGCTGTGGCATGTACGTAGCAGCAACGGGTCCGTATCTATCCAGGGTCTTTGAAACAGCATCACATTCCGGGTTGCTATATCACGCCACTACCTTAGCTTCATTCAAAACACAACTAGTAACAGGAAAAAAGAAATAAGATACATACTCGTAAAACTTGCAATGACACCCAGCCTCAATACTATATAGGAAAACACTCATATTGAAACCACGACATGCGTTTGAGCTGTCCAAGTCATGTTCTTCCCAAACAGGCGTGTTGTAGCCGGTGAAAACATGGCCGCATGTCGAGCCGCGGCTAGAAATGACAGTTGTTCCCGAAAGAGGCATTGCGAATGCTAGGTGTAGGAGGGTGAGGATGATAGAGAACGCGGCGAAAGGATGCATGGTTGGTGTTGGTAAATTATCGATAGTTGTGATTGAGTAAGGAATGAACTTCAGCAGCCTATAGGGACGGGGGTTTCGTATCGGATCTTGAATTTCGTGAATGCGAATTCTTTGTGTTTATGTGGGTGGAAAGATGGGGCTTATAAGCAGGTTTTGGTAGGATCATGTATTTACAAGTTCCTATTCGTGCCTCGATGTAACCTATGCTACTAGACACACATCGATGTGAATTTTCAAGGGGGCAACGAAGGCGGGGGTCGCGATTGCCGATGATGTATATCTGTTGGCGAAGTTTTGAGGTGCAGACAACAATGTATCAAACAACTTGTCACTAAACAACACTTTCATAGTGTACCCTAAAATGACCTAAATTCGAATCTGGCATTCGATAGGTCTCCAAGGGCTTCGTGTTTCAAAAGGAGAATTAATTTAGAGCTGAATCTTCTATCAGCATTGTTGTTGGGTTGGAGTGCTGTATTCAAATTGCTAAAGGGGCTGACCTATGAGATGGCAGAACTGGGATACATCAAGTTGATGGGGCGCACATACCAGCCGCAGCTCCAGCACCCTTTTGCCAAACAAAACTAAACGCCGTGGAACAATTTCGACAATTCGGTGCACGGTCCGGGGTAAGTGTGAATATGATTCGATATTATTGTCCGATATGCATCATGCACTAGTCAGAACACCACGTCGCCCAACTACCGTAGTGCTCAACAAAAGGGCTGCATAACAAAAGAAATTCGTGGCCGGGACATGACACCCACATACGAAACAAAACAACAGTAAGTGGCTTTTAGAAAGCCTGGTATATCGCAGAACTCCAACCAAAACAAAAAGAGAGGACAAAAATTCAAGACCGATCAGATGCCGTCACCCCCGCGACGACATTGTTTTCGACAGCGATGTTGCCGTTCCGCTCCAAACTGGGCTACTCACACCAGTATTCACTGTCCGCGTTGGACTGCTTATACCCGCTGTGCTCGACTCCCAGACCTCGCTTCGCGCTTTTCTTTGTTGTATATGATGGAGCGTTTTCTTAAGTGCCGCATACAGATGCTGGTTGTCGCTCATGTCAAGATCCACCCAGAAGGAGTATATGCTCAGGCGGTTCCGATTAACATCTTTAAATCGACGTAGGATGAATTGCCGCGCAGAGGTCTCGGCGTCATCTCCTGGTCGATACTCTGGGAAGAATGTTGACAGTGGAGAATGTTGTAGTTTCTCTTTAAAACGGGTAAAGTTATTTAATAAGAGAATTATAGACGATCCAACGAATTTTGGTGAATTAGCCCAAGACTCGAATGTTGCGAAGTCATCTAAGAGCTGACTCTCAGTGGGTTGACCGAGATATGGGCGGTCGTAGTTGCTCACATCGACCGTGTAGATGAGTGATGTCGCACCCTCGAGTTGGTGAAACCAGCGTTTTCGGAACTGGTCGGGAATAAAGCCACTAATGTTGAATAGATGTACATCGATCTCGTCCCAGGAAAACCGCAGTTCTTTAATGCCTCCTATTGACTGATTTAGTCGAATGATATCGGCTTCAGTAGGGATGTAGTCCTCGGCCGAAATTCTCTGGATTTCGCGGGCATAGTAAGCTGCATATTGTGGGAAGTCAATCTCAAAGTTCTTAACATATAGAGTGGAGAACTGCTCGCTTTGCCATATACTCTCAATTGCATGGACTGCCGCCGGTGTTATCTTGCTGTTATCTCCAGTCTCCACTTCGTAGAGCAAAACGGCGAAGTCTTGATTGAGGCTCTCGGGAAGAGGAACACCAGTGTCCTTGAGGAGGTCGATTATTGCGTGGATGAGAACCCGTATTGTCGTCCGTACTGCATAGGTATACCCTGTACGCTCCTCTATAGGGTAGCCGTGGGCATAAAGTACCTTCATCTGCCTCATGATCAACTCCTTGCCGCTGTTGACCTGCCCCATTAATACTAGCTTGGTTTCTCGACGGAGCGTGGTTGCATCTTCTTCCAACCTACGATCAATTGCTTCGGATCGCATTGTTGCAGCGGCATCTAGATACTCTTGTTGCGTGGGCAAGTCATCCGGATCCTCCTTTTTTAAAAGTTTGATGTGGAGCAGGAATCTGAACCACTGGATGATCCTGGAGAGCTGCGTCAGCATCTTGATAGTTTGGCCATTCCATCTTGACGTTCGCTCCAACGTGTGTATTGTTGAAGCATCGGCTTTCCGGATCTGCCTGCTCTTATGCAGCAAAATTTTTCGTTGTGCTGTGGTGTGACTGAATACGGTTAGACTCATTCATCTCCTCGACTGTGGGTGATACGACGAGCGGGGCTTACCATTTGCAGGCAGCGAGAAGAAGCAGAACCGCGTCAGTTTGGCGCTTCGCAATGCCCCGTAACCGATTCATGGATCGGCTGCCGAGGGCAAACTTAAGTTTGATAGCCCAATCTGTGTTATCGTGGTCTGGCTGTCGAAGTTGTGCAATCAGGTCGTCCAGGTTGGAGGTCAACATGCCGCACGAGGTCAGCACCAGGTCCATGTCGAGGAGGAGCTGCTGATGCATGTCGTTGATGGAATACTGCATCCAGTCGCACATTTCACCGAGATTTGACTTCAATGCCGTGAGCTGTGCGATCAAGTTGATGAAGGTTCCGTTGGGGTCTCTCCAGCGGTCGTGAAGCTCGCGCATGGCGTTGATTGACTGTCGCAGCCTGTTCATTGTGCTGTTGAGAGTGCGCAGCAGCGAGGCAGCCCTCTTCTCGTCGGCGACAGTGTCCCCCATGTTCTGGATTGGATGTCGCAAAGTGCTTCGCTGGGGGGGAAGTAGAGCGTAAGTATCACGGTGTGAAGATCTCGAGATGTCGCGCAGCGACAAGCGGATATTGGCGTCACGGGCTAATCGCCGCAGTCAGACAGACCAGGGTGTTGAATCCCGACTTGCAGTTACGACTTTAGGCAATAGCCGGGATAGGAGCTGTGGGCCATTGCGAGCACTGAATGGCGTGTGCTCCGTACAGTATCTTATGCTGGTTGAATCCACACCATGACCAGGTTTTGGACGGCCCCGATGTCAACACAAGACGACAGCGGGATGTCTGGGTGGAGATGCTTGCCGCCAGCCCCAGGGCTGAGCCGTGCCCATCACGTGGCATCTGCGTCGGCCCCAGGAGGATTTCGGGTTTGGCTGCCTGTACTGCCTGTACTGCCTGTACTGCCTGTACTGGCACCATTGCTCCGAGCACAAATGAGGCGCAGCGAACGAATAGACGAACGAGTGGAGTGGGCAGCACAGCACGGAGCAGTGCGAGAGCAGTGTTGGAGAGGGCGTTGGAACTGCGTCAGGACGGAGAGTCGTTGTCCTTCTGTGGTGTTCAGACTAACCATGTCGAGATTGGGCCGTGTTAGACGTTTCCCTACCTGGACGATGCGTCACGATTCGAAGAGTCAGCGACCGCACACCTCCAGTCAACAGCATTCGACAGCTAATATGTAAACCCACGCAACCCCCGCCTCGGCTTATCGATCAATTCAATCATCACTACTCACCCACTTTTAGCATTGCTTAGTCAATGCGCAGAAAAATTTGCTCCTGATTTTGGAACACAATGGCTACCGCGAGTCTCAGTGGTCTCCCAAACGAGATCCTTTCGCTGGTTTCCGGCCATCTAGACCGACCTGCAGACGTCCTGAATCTCGCACTGAGCAGTCAAAGGTTGTACGAGTATACCAAGCTGGATGGGTGGAAAGCATTTCTCAAAGGCCGGTTTGGTCTTCGCGGCCTTGATCCAGACGCCCGCAACGCTGTCCACGGCCTGACAACCCTCTACCGGAACTGGGACCGCAAGGCTTTTATCGCAAGGCACTTAGAGCCCTCGGCCAAGTTGGTGAGTATAAACTCATGGGAGGAGAGGAGATGGCGAGGGCCAAGAGGCCAGACGATGGGATATCAGCCAAAGATTGATAGTTATGAGGAGATAGGTGCATGTTGGGCAGATAGAAGGGAGGTTCTGGCTTGGTCGGCAGGCACGCACATTCTCATGAGGGTGAAAGAGGCAGGGAAGAAGGCGGAGGCTGTTTGGAAAGAACGACTAGAAGAAGACTCGAGTGCAGAGCATCTGGACACATTCGATGACTTTAGACACCTCAACTCGTGGTATACATATAAGATTCCCCAAAGCTCCGAGGGACGAGACGACATCACAGCCCTGAAGTTGCTGCGGCCCCATCAGAAAGACGAGAATTGCGAACATATCGCATTTGGGAGCGCCTCGGGACACCTCACGCTGCTTCGTGTGGACCCAGAGCGACATAAGCTAGATGAGCAAGTATACCTTACGCACGGACACAATGTCGGCTCTCTTTCCATCTCCTCTGGTACCAATCCTTTTATGGCCGCAAATCTAGGGGATGAATCATTGGCGCTCTACGCACTGAACTCAATGTCGGATGGAGCAGCTCCCCGGGAGCCCCTCAGCTTAGTGACACCAGTCGTCTCAGGCACTAGCAATGGAAAGGTTTGGTCGTGCAATTTTCTTTCCGAGAAAACGGTGGCCATTGGCCTTGGGCCCTCGTACGAACCTATCCAAATCTACAAAGTCACACCGACAGGTTTCTCTGTTGAGCCAACCCGCAAGTTCAGCCTAGATTCCAAGTTCTGGGGTGGCGTCAGGAACAACCTAGGGCCTATGCGCAGCACGTCTATATATCCCATCCTGCCAGTGCCCAGCGATGCTCAGGGCGGCTCGGTAGGAGGGAATGTCTTCCTATCAGGAGGATATGATGGCATTATACGGCTGCATGACCTGCGCTCCCCAAATGGATTCGAGACTCTGTTCTGGGATGTGACGAATGACTCCTCGATATACTCTCTCGCACTCCAAGGTCTGGAGCGCGTCGTAGCTGGAACCTCAATGCACAGCATGCTGAAAGTGTTTGACTTGCGCTTTGCCGGTTCTCACGAATACCATTACCTTCCGGTGCCCCAGAAACTCAAATCCACATCCATGCCTAGTTCACGAGAGAAAACTTTCAGCGGTGTTTCCGACTCATCTCCTTCAGCGCCAATTTCGGGAGGCTGGAACCTGTACCTCAATCCACGCAATCATGCTCGTCAAAATTATCCTAACCATCGCACCCGCATAGCCGATTCGCCCGTTTACAGTCTCTCCATCCCATCACCCACATCCTCCTCACTCTACTGTGGCATGGAGGGTAAAATCACGAATCTGAATTTCCTTTCCATCCTCGATGAGCACCCCGACCCAGTCATTGCACCAATTGTCCAACGCTTCCCTGACTCACACCTTATCGACCTCAAGCGTACGTACAACCCGTCTGATGACGTGCTGAATCTAGGCATGTACGAGCAAGGGAACGAAGACGGGCTAGGAATGCTTTTGATGGTACAAGATGGCGTGGGGATGGGTGTTAGGAAGAATGCTGAGAAGCGTGATTACGCGAGGTTCAGACGCCTGGATGAGCGATGGAAGGACCCAAGTGAGGACGCAGAGCGATGGAGCCGAGGACAGGAAGCCGAAATTGCGCAGCGCGGTGGTGCCCATAGAGGCAATTCGAGAGGTGGAAGAGGTCGGAGGACCGAGCGAGGCGGGCGAGGTGGCAGAGGCAGCGCGAGAGGTAACACGAGAGCTAGTAGCTATACCCCATAGGCAGTAGCTCCCACTTTGCGCAGTTTCTTTCCAACTAGACATCTCGGGCGACATATAGATTCCAACCACATAGACATAGTGCCAGAGGTCTTCCCACGAAGATGGGATCTTGCATGCCCATGCATAGGGCTTAACAAAAGATGTATTGCTGAGGATAGAAGTACTTGTTTTTATTATGTCATAAGAGAAGGCGGAATTGGGGTCTGTTGAAGTATCGCCGATGTGACATGCAATAAAGAATTCCAAGCTAAATCTGTCAGAGGAACATCCATGATATTTGTGGCTTGCGTACCTGCATATGCACTCGTGATTGGGAGTCGCTTTCTTATAAATTAAATGGCGTTTTCCAAGAGCTCTAAGCCAGCCAACCTCAGACGATTGTGCGTTGACCGGGGTGCATTGGAAGACGAACCCACACGCCCAGGAAAAGCACATCACAACGAAGGCATAACGCAGGGACTGGGGTTCATGTGGAGAGATGACTCGAGATAGAGGGCTGTTTGTGTCTCATTGCACGAACGTCGTCATAGCGCAGGCCTAACTCAGAAGACAATGAGTCCTTGGACTTTGCTGATGTTTGGTCTTCCATTCTTTTCTAAAGAGATCGTCTCTTCTTCATAGGGCTAAGACTAACCATGCTAAAAGGAAATCACAGGGATTCGAGCGCGGCCAGATGGCGGCGCACCAAATGGGGCTATCCCATGGCCCAGGCGTGTAGCGTGTAGTTCCAAACAACTATTTGGGAACTCTATCACGGCCCAAGCGAGGGAAGCATGAGCGGGATATTTTGCAATTGGAGACGCTGGCCGTGCGGTGGCGCACGCCACAAACCTTGAGGAATTTCTTGGTGCGCGTCTGCTTCTACTGGCTCGTCTTGCAATCGCGCAGCCAACTTCGGCAGAGATTATTCAATCACTCTCTTCGTAGCGGTATTTTCCCTCGCCACAAAAGCATCAATCCAGTAATAAGACGGGTCGTGAACTCAATGAGCCTCTTTAAGAACATTCCATCTGTCTACTCTAACTCTCTGATACGAGAAACCTTGTCTCCCATCCCTGCACATATATATGGGAAATCCCCAGACGCGGTCCAGGATATGCAGCCACATCTGCAAGAAGATGCCCGGACGCCTGGAAGCAATGGTCAATATGTTTGTTTTTGGATGTGGAGATTTCCCATGAGCACGGTAGCCTTGTGTCCAAGCATTTTCAGCACATGCAGGCCCTTGGAGGCGTTATGAAGGGGGCCTCCAGTTCATCATGCGAACAATCGATAACAAAGCTGCAACCCCCCATTTGGGAGTAAACCCTTCTGATTAGTCCGGTTATAGCCGAATCGGGATACGACTATATGCCCGCCACGAGAATGAATATCATTGTGTCGGGGAAAACGAAGTAGTGTTCTCCTGGGAGACACATCTGGTCATCATAGGTCCTGAGCCGGGGGCTTTCATATAATACAGGAGCCTCGACCCGAGCCTGTTCCTCTTGCCCCCTCAGCCATTCGTTCAACAGAGGACATTGTGCCTCGTCCAGTCGTTCCGTCTTTCATATTTTGCTTGCGTAGCCCCTAATTCCTCCCCCACTGCTCTCATTGCCCACCATGGCCAACTGCCGATTTGGGTCTCCGGACTTGGTGACGTCCTCGTTCGGTAGCGCAAATCCCACATTTGCGTTCTCGGCCGCCAACACCGATTTTTTCGGGCTGATTGGAGGTTATACGTCTAGTAGGTGAACCCAGTCTAAATACTCCTCTACACTCTAACTTTACAGACAATGGGGTGCAGTGCTCATTTCCCACACGATATGTATCAACTGGGACAACGTTTACCTATGCCTTGACTCCTCTTATTGTCACAACTAGCGGTGGTGTCGGAAAGACAACAACATGCAACCCCGTGGGACCTACCACAATCAACCAAAATGCGGGCTCTACAACATACACTACTCTGAATTGTCCTAGCATAATCAACAATGAATTCGCCCCTGGTACCTACACACTCCGATTCAATCAACCCGTCATTAACAATGACCCGGTAATGTTTTCGCGAACTTTTGTCGTTGCCGCACCAACGCTCATTACCAATTCGGCGGCGGTGACGGTCATACAAACGGCCACTGAAGCAGCAGTTCCGACTTCGACTACCACGTGAGTTACCATATCATGATGTAGAGTATCTTGACTAACTACGAATAAGTACTACATCGTATACATCTACTGCTACTGTGACTCCTGCCCCTGTAATCCAGCCAATTGTGACTGCAACCGTACCAGGAACAGTGACACCAACTATAACAGTCACTGATTTCGTTGAGTCTTGTGCCCCTAGTTCTACTTCGAGTTCCAGTTCTACTTTAGACTCCACGACGTCGGGCAGCTCAGCATCGAGCTCGACCTCAGATGCATTATCGACAACCACGAGCTCGTCTAGCACAACTTCTGATGTCACTTCTTCGACGGAGTCTGCTTCGTCAACATCTGATGCTACGTCATCGACATCGTCTTCCGCCAGCACTCCTTCATCCACTCTAGCAGTATCCCTCGATGCTCGTTGTGGCGGAACCACCGGGCAAACTTGCCTTGGCTCAACTTTCGGAAGCTGCTGCTCTGGTAAGAAATAGGTATCCCCTGAAATAGTAACTTTTTACTGACAGCTCCCAGAATATGGGTATTGCGGTAGTTCAAGCATGTACTGCCAGGTGACTAGTGGTTGCCAGTCCGGATTCGGAACTTGCACTGGCGTCTCATCTGTCTCTACTGGTGCTGTTCCCACCTCCACGGCCAAGGTGTCTCCCGACGGGACTTGTGGAGGCACCAACGGATTTTTCTGCCCTGGCACTAGCTGCTGCTCAGGTAAGTGTATTCCGAATAATGCAATGAAGCTTTCATAGCTTACAAGTGCTACAGAATACGGATGGTGCGGAACCTCTGCATTATACTGTGGCGCCGGGTGCCAGCTCGCTTTCGGCACATGTCCCGGACAAACAGCTACCACGACAGGAACGGCGTCTCAACCAACTTCTACACTAAAGATTTCCTTAGATGGCGCTTGCGGAGGCACCACAGGTCAAACCTGCGAAGGCAGCGCACTCGGAACTTGTTGCTCGCAATACGGATATTGTGGAAGCACGACAAACTACTGTTCAGCAGGCTGCCAACTTGGTTTCGGTACATGTGATGGATCCTCGCCTCCTACGACGAACCCTGGAGCAGTTCCTGCCCTCAAGGTCTCTCTTGATGGGTCCTGCGGAGGCACCACTGAGCAAACCTGCAAGGGTAGCGAATACGGCAATTGTTGCTCTGAGTATGGCTACTGCGGTTCCTCGGCGCTCTACTGCTCCGCCGGCTGCCAATCTAGTTTCGGATCTTGCACCGCCGCAGCAATAAAGCGTGAAGCCGTACACCCCAAACTCAAGGCCGTGCGTTTCGCTGCCGCGAAACGTATAGTCAAGCGTGCTGCTAGCGCTGCAGGCCCAGACTACACCTATCCCCCGATACCTCATACAACAGTGACATATCCAGTTACCCAACATGTGACTATACGCCCAACATCCGGAGTCTTCACAGCAACGGTATTGGCGGTCACAACAACTACGCTGCCAGTCGTTACACCAAATGAGATCACTGTGACGCAAACAGCGTCTGTTCTTGCAGTGACAGAGAGAGCAACAATCACAGGTTGTACCGACCCAGCCACAACCACAATATAGTGAGAATACCAAGTAATCATGTTGTAATAGTTTTACGCGGAAAGAGTTTAATTGGGTTGACATTTATGACTGCAGGATATAAGGGAGGGGGGGCGGTGTTAATTCCACCAAATGGATAGGAACCGCAACAGATATATATCCATAGCTTCACAATTCTTAGTGCCGTTTTTAGACATGTGGTGTAGACGTGAAATCAATACTGACGTGGAGAATAAAAGAAAGAAAAGAAAAAGGGATACATGCATGCATTTGTGAACAGCAAAACCATTGGAAGAATGGACAATGTCACCAAAAAATAAAACAACTCAGCTCTTCAGTCAGCTGCCCCGAGCCTTATACTCTTGACGCCTCTCTCATTCTTCTTTACACATGACGTCACGCCCATCCCACGTGCGCCAAGCCCGCGGAGAAGCTTCCACACCCAAAAAATTGTATCACGCAACACCCGGCCCACCACCGTCCATCTGACACATCCAATACCCCATAGCATGACTCCGCTCACCTTGATTACTTGCAACGGTCGGAAGATATCGGCGTTTCCTAGTAAAAGGTGGAGTGATGCGTTGAGAGATTTCTGTCCCGTACGTAACATTTGGGCATGTGGATGAGCATGAGGGACCAAGACGGAGAAGCGAAGAACTGCTACGGTAGGGAGTTTAGAGAGCTTTCTGGCCTGCGAGCGAAGTGCTGGCTACAAAATACTGATAATGATACTGATACTCATCCTAAAACTATATACTATATATACTATATACTGTTACCGGGACCTGGGCATTTCTCTGTGCCGATAGGGTAACCTACAGGTATATAGTATGTACCGTGCTCGGCATCTCGGCTTGGCTGCAAAAAAACCTTGCATCCCACCGTGATGACAGGTATCCGACCAACGCAGAGCAAATGCCACGAGCGACCGTGGCTCTCCACATTTTCGCTACCCACTCTCAGCTACTCGATATTCTCTCACGTAACAAGGTGCATGGCGTGTTCTTGCCTGCTGCGCAGCAGGCTTAGCTCAGTAAGCGTGACGGAACTGCTTGTATGTAACCATTGGGGAAAAAAAATGGTGAGGTGATATGGGGAAAATCCTGGGCGCGGAAATCGCCTGAATAGCGCCGATTCCGCGGAAATCTACAAGATGCCGGGATGGTTAGGAAGATGTGGGGTTTATAAATGTAGACGGTTTGAAGAGGCTTTGGTTGTTTCTAAGAGTACCTTGACCATCGAGCACCTTGACCATCATAATACATATACTACCCTCTTGCCGCAAACGACAACCTCACATAGCCCATTCAAGTAGATCTTGACTGGTTTATACTCGCATCAGTATACCGACTACAAGCTTAGAAATTCCTACCTTGACCGTAATCCTAAACTACCACCACATTTACGACTAGTACCTTGCTTGCATCCAGAGTAAATCAGTATACCAGATTTCCTAATCCATACCACAAAAATCTCCCAATATGGCACCCGCACTTACCCCGGAGCAAGTGGCCATTATTAAATCCACAGTTCCCGTCCTCGCGGAGCATGGCACCACCATAACCACAAAATTCTACCACGACATGCTCGCCGCGAACCCTACACTCAAGAATATCTTCAACAACACCCACCAAGCGACAGGCCATCAACCACGCGCGCTCGCCGGCGCACTCTACGCCTATGCCGCCAACATCGATGACCTGGGTAAGCTATCGCCCGCTGTCGAGCTCATTTGCCATAAACACGCTTCATTGTACGTGAAGCCAGAGCAATATGAGATTGTCGGGGTGCATTTATTGGAGACCCTGAAGAGCGTTCTGGGCGACGCCGCGACACCGGAGATCATGGGTGCGTGGGGTGCTGCGTATTGGCAGCTCGCGGATATCATGATTGGGAAGGAGGCGAAAATGTACAACGAAACGAGTTATTGGGCCGACTGGAAGGACTTCAAGATCGTGAGGAAGGAGAAGGAGGCCCATGATATTACCTCATTCTACCTGGAGCCCGTGGACCAAAACCTGAAGTTGCCAATGTTCCATCCTGGACAATATATTTCGGTGAACATCTTTGTTGAAGAGCTAGATGGAGGGGTGTGGCAGGCTCGGCAGTACAGCCTTTCGGATGCACCCGGGAAGGACTACCTGCGAATTAGTGTGAAGAAAGAGGACGGAATCGAAATGGAAGACCCGAAGAGCAAGACCCATCCAGGCTATCTTTCCAACATCTTGCACGACAAGAAGAGCACAGGGGACATTGTGCGCGTCTCCCATCCATTTGGTGATTTCTTCTTCGAGGAGCAACAACCAGACAGCCCCGTAGTCTTGATCTCAGCGGGTGTGGGCCTGACATGCTTAACCAGCATCCTCAACACCCTCACCGCAGAAAAGTCCTCAAGATTGATCTCTTGGATCCACGTTGCACACGATGCCAACTCGAGAGCCTTTAAATCGCACATTGATGAGCTCGCCAAGTCAAATGCGAACCTGAACACGGTTTACTTTTCGTCACAGCCAGTCGAAGGAGAGGTGCAAGGACAGCACTACGATATCCAAGGAAGGTTGGATCTGGATAAAGTCAGTAGCAAGAATCTCTTCATCGATAACGACACCGCCCAATACTTCATATGTGGGCCAACTCAGTTCATGCTCGATGTGGAGGCAAAGCTCAAGACTTTTGGTGTCCCAAGCGAAAGGACAAAAATGGAATTGTTCGGCACTGGCGGAGTACCAAGAGTTTAAGGGGCATTCAGGCTCCATGAAAGATGAAAATTCGGAGTTTTTCGGGGCCCTAGTAATTTTCTGGGAGTTGGGGGGAGCATTCTGGCTCTGAATTCGGCGGGGAGGGCATGTATTCCTTCTAACGTTGGTTGAGATCCTTTCAGAGCCTGGACCACTGTGGCGGCCTCAGCTTGTTGGGTTTTGGAGACTTAATGGGCCTACTACTCTGGTGTTGGTATTGGTTTGGCTAGTCAAAACAGGGAATTCTTAATCTGATGGGACCTCTGTATAATAGAGTCGCACTATAGAAGGCGGTGAATGTTATAAACACATCAGACAATGTGCCTGCATGTGTGCCTGCATATGTGCCCGTAATTCCTGTGCGAGCACTCGGGCACTTGCAGAGCGCTAGGCCATGACCAGATCTTCAAGAAGGCTGATAGGATGAGAGTTGGTGTTCAAACAAGTTAATTGGCGACACGAGTCACCTACAAAACGTGGGAAGAGAAGTTGGTGGAGGATTAACGTTCCGTCTGACTGTTTCCATTTGCTCCATGGAATTAATTCCCTCATTATCTCCTTCATCCTTCATGTGCTTATAAACTTCTTCCCAGGATAAATTGTATAGAGCTATAGCGGAAAGTCAATCCCATTTCCTCCTGCTGAGATTTATTTGTTACTCTTGATGATTGATCGGAGTTGACGATTCAGAACTTCTAATACATTTCGCGAGCGTCGCTTTCCAACTCAATTCCACTGTTATGGGAAGGACTGCTTCGTATCCAAGACATTTGCAGGTGATAAAGAATCCGGATATGCTTGTAATCGTATTCGAATGATTCTTCTCATTAAATGTCCGTCAAGCCACCATGAGAGTCCAAAGATAGCTCTACGCCTACTAAACGAACATCAACACTCTGTGCTAATGCGACGCATTGGCGTAATAATCTACCCCGACATGAAGATCAAGACTGGACCCGTGTCAAAACATTCGGGAGCGGGAAGCAGCATTGATCATAATTCAAAGATTCGGGAAGACAGACCTTGCTGCGCCCCTTCCCAACATTTATCAGCGGGAGAGTGACGTCTTCTAGACTTTTAGGATGATGCTAGTGATGGAGAGCACAAGACATCGCCTCCCAAATGTGGACTTGCAAGGCATGCGCACAGGGATGCCCTCGTTACTGTCGGTATATAACAACAGCCTGTTAAAAGGGGCCAACAGGTAGTCCGTCCAGGCCACGACACGTATCTGCCTACCTAAGAACCTAGGATGAAGCGGCTCCGATGTCGTTCGTTTCCATCTATGCAGTTCCTTCGTATAGTAATTTACATGGTGATCCGTAGCCAAACGGGGGTGGGGAATGTACATTGAGCGATCTCCTACAATTGTTTCTTCTGATAGGTTCGCACGACGAGATACGACAGGTGGAGAAATGCGAGCTCTGGCTGGAACACTGGCCACGACGCAGGACGTGACGGCGGGATGACGAAGGAGAGGGAGGGGCAGGCCCTCAATCGGCGACCCAAGCTCCTTCTCCCGCTGGGGGGTTGTGGGAAAAAGGGGTAGTCTTCTGGAAACCAGGGGTGGGTGCACGATGCACTCTGTGACTGGTATTGTCTGAAAGGGCAATCTTCTGGAAATTGCTTGAGGCGGCTTGCGTTCCGCTAAAGCGAAACAGGAAGTCTTCTAGAAGGCGCTTGGGTAATTGTGCAAGCCTTGTGACAAGGATATGAGAGGTTGTCTATGCTCCGCAAGGGGGTACTTGGTCGCCAGGCGGCACCGTCGGAGATGCTGCAAGTTGAGCTGGGGCCGCAGCCGCCGGACCAGTGGCATGTGGGCATGATGCGGCGCGTCCATAGTTCTGACGCATGTTGTGGCTTTGATCGCAAAAATAGATGTAGATATACCTAAAAGCGACAAGTAGGGTTCCTATACGGCGAACGGGGAGGCGGCAGAGGTGGTGAAACGACCGTGCGTGTTGGAGTCGATTCGCTTTTTAAACGGGTATTTCTGACAGGCCGACCTGATGGTGCAAGGTCAAGAAAGGTATGCAACAAGGCTTGTTTTAGCGAGGCCGGCACGCACTTCAGACGTGCAGATCTTGTTTCTGGGTCTGCTCTGCTCTGCGAGATGAGTGTCGCATGAAGATAGGTGCAGGATTTGCATCTCTGCCAGTGCCAAAACAGGATCCTCTGGAGAGCGGGAGTGCCATGATCTCCGGAGCATGAGGCTGCCAGAGTGGCCCGGGCTATCCGTGTGCATCGTGGCACTAAGCACAGACGGATCTGGCGGAAGCATCGCAGAAGGCGTGATCTCCTCGCCATGGACGACTCGCGCTCATGGCCGGCAGAAACAGAGGGGAGACACGTCGTTGACCCTGCTCCTGAAATCTAACTTTTTGTGCATGTGTCGATCGGCGGCGCCCGGGCAGTGATTGATGAAATCGACGGCAAATCTACTGGGCTTGGCGGCAGCGGCAGCACCAGGACCGACCTGGTGGACGTGCTGCCACGAGGCAGGCTTTGCGGCGGAGAGAGGCCACGGCCGCCGATGAGGTTACTTTTGTCAGGCCGTGCGGGCGTGACGAGCCTTGGGGAGAAGGCTCCGGTGCGAACGTACGGTATAGAGTGAGGAGAGGGCCTGCAATTGCGGTGTGCAAGACACCGCACTCGGGCACCTAAGCACAAGGCCGTCATAGAGGATATGCACACAAGACTCGGGTTAAATTGGAGTGCCGAAAGCGCCGTGGCGCTCTAAAATAGAATAGCGAGCAGCAAATAGGCGTCGACGTTAGTTTCTCCCACAATGATGGACTAGGCGCTTCGTGTCGAACGAACGACGCCTCGCAATATTAATTAATGACCTGTTAGGGTGTTGCGGTTTTGTTGATGGGGGTGTTGATGGGGGTGTTGAGGTGGGCGGTGGGTGGTGGCCTGTGGCCTGTGGCTGCTGGCTTTGCTACTACTCGTCGTGGCCGCGAAGCCAGGAGGCCGCGACTTGTCCAACGGCGAGGACCTGCCGCTCTGTCAGTATCTGGCTGCAGTGTGTCGTAGTGGCAGGAGGCAGGATCAGGGGTGTCTCAGCAGAGTTCTCACTGCAGCACAGTCCCTGCCAATGGGCAACGCTGCCGCTGGACGTTCTCGAACGCATGCCGATGTGCGACTCGCTCTCAATGTTTCGCAGCCGGCTAAATGTGCGCGGGCCGGCGTTGTCGCCCTCTGCTGCCATGGTTTGAGAGTGAGGTGAGGAGTGTGGGCTGCTCCATCAAGGTGGTGACAGCATGGAACGGTCCTGGCGCCGTGGAAGCCGTGAAGCTTCTAGCGGCCTTCCAAACATGGCCCTGGCTGTCAGCATCCCAGCATCAAAACGTCGCTTGAGTGTCTGGTGCGTCTCGCGATGCATGCCTCTGGCCGGGGACTGCATTTGCATTCACGCGTCCATGCCATCCTCCCGCCGAGCGCCTCCGCGCTCGGCACCACGCCTGTATCTGGCAAAAGCAATCATGCAGTTGACCCGTCGCCAGCTGCCCTGTCGTACAGCGGTTCTCCAGTCGCCAACTCAGACGCCACTGGGCCTGCTCGGACGAGGCACTGCGAGGGCAGCGTGCTCCAGCGTTGTGAAGATGAAGGGCTGGGGCTGCAAGATGGTCGCAAGGGTGGTGTTACGTGCTAATTGAACTGCCATTTCTTGACACCCCTCTATAAACAAGCGCGATTTGTATATGAGAATGTTCCCTGCCGCTCCGGCGAGATTTGATGCCTGCACGCCCAAGTTACACACACCACACCCGTTCTTTGAGTGAAGCACCGGGGACGCAGACAAGCAGACACACAGACAACGCAGACAACGCAGACAACGCAGACACGCATACACAGGCACTGGAGCTGTTTTTCCGCAAACCCGCAGATACTGCACCAGACTGCATTCTATATCGTTGCCTCATTTCTATTACGAGTCCGCCGGACAGAAAGGATTCCAATAAAGGGGCGTGGGACCAATCCGACCAGGTGAGCTCTCCCATCCCACCACCCCATTGCACCTAGTTAGCCTGCGCGTACAGTCAGCCAGCATGCGCCCCTTCTGTGGACGTTGGGTGCACTGTTGTACCTACATAGGAACTGACAATTGCGATTCAGCCACAGTCTCAGGTGCTGTTGGCAACGTCAAAGGGAGCCTCTTGCAGGATATCTGGCACCCAAGCCAACTAGCTGCCGTGTTGCGAAGCAATTCCAGTTCTCGTCCCGACGTCACGGATCTCCAGCCGTCAAAGCACGGAAGGCCCACGCATCCGGGGCAGAGGCAGCGCATTGCGGCGATCTAGACAGCGCAGCCAGTGGCTCGACACACGCGACGAGCCCGGGTTTCGTGGTTCACGGCGAGCTGAGCACCACAGTCAGCGGGCCGTTAGTCATCCCTGCGCTTTTGCTCGCTGGCGATTACTTTGGGCAATTCAGGAGTGGTAAGATTTGCGGGTTTCAGCGCGCCCAAAGCAGCAGGGGAGCGTCCGTCAGAGCGCTCTTAACAGGGCGTGGGCGCCGTGTGCCTGGGGAGCCACCGTCGTCGAGCTTTTGGCCTGAGCGTTTTTTTCCAGAATCTCCACCGCCGCACCGCTGCCTGCACATCTTGTCACCTGCCGGGATCGAAGCGACGGAAAGTACCCGACACGCATCGGGCCTAGTGTGGAATTCCCAACACGCGCAACAGAGGGAAGAAGTACTTCGTACTCTTTCACCACCACACCCTCTCCATCACCACCCTCTGTCTCCTGCCTGCCGCCCGCCGGCCTCCCCATCACAGGTACGTCCAACTCGTCGTTGCAGGCCCGCCCGCGCGTGCCTCGCCGCCCGCGTGCTCCTGTCCTCACCGCTCGCCTCCCCTATTCGGGCGGCCAGCGTGCCAGGCGGTTCTCAACGGGCGCGACACTCTGCCTCACGCCCGCTCTGCTGCTGTTCTCCTGACGCTGACTGGCCTCGTTGTTGTAGTGCACTCCCAGCATTGACCTGCACGCGGCCCGGCCCTCTTTCTCGACATTGCTGAACGGACCACCTCGACAGCAACACTCCTGCCCGACGCTGGTCACCACCTTCATCACAACAACAACACGGCCTCGCGCGCTCGAGACTCCATCGCAGCCCGCAGCATCCTTCTCCTCTGGTGCGCACCCGTCCTCCCGTCCTCCCCGCCTCTGGACCTCCTTGCCCCCTTCGCCGTTGCTTCGTCCACGCGGAGCTTTCACCTCCATCCTCGGAGGATGGAACTTGGCACCATTTTGAACGCGAGATTGACAGCCCACGCAGGAACAGGAAACATCTTCGGAATGCAGCATACAATGCAGCACGAACTCCAGCCCCAGCACTTTGGGGCGCCCCCTTACATGAACGGCCGCATCAAGTCGGAGAATGGCTCTGAACGCGGCGTCTCGCCACACCCGTCAGATTCGTCACGTTATTCTTCACAACAACCGCAACAGTTGCCATCGTACCCGCCGATGCCTACACACGGCCTCCAGACGATGCGCTACCCGTCCCCCACGCAGATGCAAGCCCCGATGCCCCTGCTGAACAACAATAACTATATCCCAAGCCCCCCCGACCACACATATCCACAGCAGCAGCAAGCACCAGACCAGCAGAATCAGCAACCAGGTGGCCGCCCTGCTTCTGATTCGGGTCCGCCAAAAGCCTTTGCATGCTCGACTTGTGGCAAAGGCTTCGCGCGACGCAGTGACCTCGCCCGTCACGGTAAGGAGCTTGGGCCTCAACACCAAAGTTCCACCGCTAACAGTTTCACAGAACGCATTCACAGTGGTATTCGCCCCCACGTGTGCGAGTACCCCAACTGCGGAAAGCAGTTTATCCAGCGATCTGCCTTGACTGTTCACCAACGTGTCCACACCGGCGAGAAGCCGCACATGTGCGAACGTTGCGGAAAGGTATGTTCCCGACATTGCTTGTTTTAATACCAGACCTAACCCAGACCCCAGCCGTTTAGTGACTCGAGCTCCTTGGCACGTCATCGTCGAATCCATTCCGGAAAGCGACCCTACAAGTGCCCCTATGCCGACTGCCAGAAGACCTTCACCCGTCGCACGACTTTGACGCGCCACCAGAATCATCACACTGGCACCGTTGAAGAAGCGGCCGCAGCCACCGCTGCAGCCCTTGCTTCACGTGCCTCTGCTCCGAGCAGGTCTGCTCGTTCTGATGCTGATGAGTATTCTGAGACGGCGTCTCCTTTGGGCACGCCGTCCCCGAATGAGCGACCTTTGTCCCTCTCTCCCGCTGCTGGGATGCCTGCTGGTGTTCCTGGCATGCATCGCCAGGCTTCTGACTATGCCTATATGGGCAACATGAATGTGCCTCCCCATCTTCGCAACGAGATGCCGCAGCCTAGCCCTCGTGCCTCCCCTTCCTTGACCTCTCAGTCATACAACTCCACCGTGAGCAACCCACACCCCCGCCCTGCCATCACTTCCCACCCTAGTGGATATGGACCACCGCAGGTCTTGGAACCGCCAGCTTCTGCCAACCACGGCCAACCAGGAGGCACTAGCAGCGCAAATGGCAGCCCACACATGGCCTCAGCCATGGGCTGGCAGTCACCCTCGCACCAGGCATTGCCCTCCCCGGGAGCTGGCGAGAGTAGCTATGTTTACCCTGAGCACTACAGCCAGTCTCAAAACAACATGTACTATCAAAACAACAACATCCGTCGCCCCAACAGCACGGAGCCAGACCACTACAACCCCAACCAGCAGCGACTGGGCAATGACATGTGGGCTCCGCCAGTCCAGTAGATGTGTCCCTCCATATATGTATCACTAACTACTTACAAGTTGAAAATCTCGAGGTCATTACAACGGTGTTCTCTGGCAGGTGTTATACCCCTGTTTTCCACACAAAAATTTCCCTTTTGCAGGCTGGCATGTTTTTTCTATTCCCATGGACATCCTGCATGGCGGTTACATGGGTTCTGCAGGGCCTGATTGGCTGTTTTATTCCCACTACATGCAGTCTTTCTTGGAGTTTCCCTTTGTTTTCCTCTTGCCCGGGTACATCTCCTTTGTTGCATTCTAAACCCATCCGGTTCCATATGGTAGTGGATGATAAACATCTGCTGCGCTGGGTATGTTATATTGGGTGTGTCGGAGTTGGGCGTCCCTAGGAGATTGGCGAGGGCGTCCGTGGCTCACTGGGTCCGTTGCGGTTTTCTTTGCACACCTGCACTCTCACTAGACTGGTACTTAATGAAGGATTCTCGTCCGCTTTATAGATTACACTCGCGCGGTGCGCATAATGTGCAAACATTGCAAATACGGTTAGCTAAGCTGCAAGTATGTGTGACTGCTTGACCATTATGTTAGTCCTCTCGTGCGCCTCGATTTACTCATTCATTGTACTACCAAGAGGCTGTGGGGGAACTGTCGCCATATTTACTAACAGATTCAACTTGACAAAGCAAATGTGAAGTAATAGATCGGTAGCACCAGCTACTGAATGATGCTCTGTGATCTATAGGTGTGTGTCCAAGTTCACACAATCAAGCAAATCGAACTAACACAAGTATCACTAATGGCGCGGAAGATGGTCTCATTTGTGCAACATGTAAATTTCCAGGTTTAGGTTGAAGTTCTTTACCTGTTGGCTTGAGTGTGTATGATGAAGGGTGCAGGGTGAGCGCTCGGACCGCCCGAATCCGTGCCGAGCTCCCAGCCTTGCACTGGTGTGGTGACGAAGACAGCACGCCGTGGACCTACCTCCCTCTCACACATCATACCCAACCCAACCGCCACCACACCGCCCCAATAACCACGACGCCCACCCACGCTGGTCACGAGACCTAGCTCCCTATACTCAGCCCATCCCCGGGCCGACCGCGCAGGCTTCTCTGGCGACATTCGCTCGCTGCGCATCGTGGACCGCTGCTTGCATCATAATCCCATCGCCTGCTACTCAACCAATATTCCGTCAACACCACCGACACTACCCCTCCGACCGCCTCCCTCAAGTGGTACCACCCGTATAATATCTGCGCGTCTTCCTCGGACCGAATCTGTCACACCCTCGTCGCCATGTCGAAAGTCGTCAGGAGTGTCAAGAATGTTACAAAAGGCTACTCTGCCGTGGAAGTGAAGGTCCGCAATGGTACGGCAATCTTATGTATAGATAAAGGACCATGACTGACTTGCGCAGCTACTAGCAACGACCCGTGGGGTCCGGTGGGGTCCGACATGGCTGAAATCGCTCAGATTACCTTCAACAAGTACGTCAACCTTGCCGCTTTTGCTTATATCCTACTGACCGCACTCAATAGTTCGACCGATTTCTACCAGGTAGTGGACATGCTTGATAAGCGGCTCAACGATAAAGGGAGGAACTGGCGCCACGTCCTGAAATCCCTCAAGGTTCTCGACTACTGTCTGCATGAAGGCTCTGAGCTAGTTGTAACTTGGGCACGGAAGAACCTCTTCATCATTAAAACATTGCGAGAGTTCCAGTATATTGACGATGACGGTCGCGATGTTGGACAAAACGGTACATTTTGCTTCTCTACAGTCAATTGGCACTACTAACGAATCACAGTCCGAATCTCGGCCAAGGAAATTACTTCATTGATTCTTGACGAAGAACGATTGCGCGCCGAACGAGCTGACCGGAAATCCTGGAAGTCGCGCGTAACTGGCATTGAGGAGTACGGGGGTGGTAGTCACGGTGGAGGG
>JAAZQE010000217.1:0-39415 GCA_013620735.1 Clavariopsis aquatica
CCTCTTGAACAACTCCATTCCACCTCCATCTCCTCCCCATCCCACCACCAACGACGGACCCCCATTCTGAATCAACCTTTTATTCCTCCCTTCAACGCTGATTCCATTATCTCGTGTGAACTCCCACAGCCTTCCCGTTAGGCACGCAGCATGCAAATCCAACGGACTTGCCCTCTCTAGCACCTTTGCATAAATTTCCTTCAGCCACTGTACTTCCTCGCGCTGCTTGCAGTACTGGAACCCGTAGTCACGCTGCAGACAAGCTGGTGGATTTGTGCTGGCAACATCCCGAAGGAATTGGATGAGTCGGTAGACGCTCGGTCGTTGGCTTCGAGGCATTGATAAGAACGGGATGAGGGATGGGAGGGTGGTCTGGATGGCCTCGAGGTAACCACAGTCTGTCAGTAGGTCGAGCAGCCTGTTTTCGTCGAGCCTTCTCCACAGTTTCTCAAATAGCTCTGTCTTCGGCCCGCAGTCTGGGTCCGTCAAGACAGCACGATATAACCCGCCCAGGTATTGCATCTCCTCTGTATCCGAGTACACAACGTAGCCAAGATCATAGTACGCATTCCACTCGGGTAGCGGTGGTTGACGGTGTAGCAACGCTGCAACGAGAAAAAGTGTCTCGCGTTTGGTTTCGGGCTGCAGTCGTTGTTCCCCAACCTCACGGTCAATGGGTGCGAGGTACTGCTTGCCATCTTGGAGGAGATGTTCTGTTTGGCTAGAGATGGACTTGGGAGGAGTATAAAAGGCCTTGAGCTGCTTTGGCGGTTCGTGGGTCCAGATGGGTGGGCCGTTTAGGCATACCTGAGGTTTTGTACTCAGGACTGGCTGTGAGTTGACGACATGCTTCTCTCCTGGACCTGTATGCACGTACGCTATTTTAACCTTCGAAACGGATGACAAGTTTGCAGTTCGTGTAAAAGTGCCAACCGCTAGCTCGGGGCTCGCTAGCGTGAAGATGTGGAGATAAAGTTCTGTAGCTAGAGTAGTGTTGGGTAGAAGACCTTTTAGCCGTTCCTGGAGGTGCTGGAGCCGACTCAGTTTAAAGGCGTGCACTAACAGGCTCTTTTGATTGCACACAGTACAGACTATATTGCGCAGTGTAGTGATATGGTCACCGAGTTCGTGATCTAAAGTCGACGCTTTCTCGTCAACGTCGAACACACCAAACATCTGAGACTGGATCTCGTCAAAGTTTTCGCTGTGCTGTTTGAAGATACGGCGGATATGAGTTTCGACCGAGAAGAGTCTAGATTGGTAATATTCTAAGACTATCTCTCGTACCTCTCCCCTGGATTGGGAACTGATGTATAGGTCTGGTTAAACCTAGGTTAGCGTTGTACTATATCAAGTAAGTATCTGAGATGAGTACTTTTGCATTGAGCCGTCCGGTTTAGTACACCCTCCAAGTTCCTCAGTAGTCGCTGTTGTACCTCATCCAGAGTCCCGACTACACGAACTAAGAGCAGGCCCTGCACCGCACCACCATATTCTATACTTCCTCTCGTTGAAGTCATATGTAAAAGCCGTTGGAGAAATCGCTCTTTGACTTTCTCTGCTATTTTTGTCATACTAGCCACGGTGTTGGGAGTATCAATTATGGCACCATCATCAATTAGGAATTCCCCGTCTGGTATGGCACCGTGGCCGAGACCCAGACCACGACTATTCGTCATACCGAGGTGGGAGGCAGCGGAGAGCTGGGTCGGCCTTCTCGGTGGTCCTGCCATACTTGTGAGACGTGGAAGCTTGTGCAAAGCCGAGACAAGTGAAACTGAGGAGTAGAGAGAAGTCAATAATCGGTCTTTTATATAACCGTATACGATATCCCTACCCAGTTCAAGTAAGAAATCAGACCCAAAGCTGATTAGAATTCATGCTAAGCTGGGACTGGGTTGAACGGCGATTAAGGTAATGCTTGTTGCGCGAAAAGGGCGCCGAAATGAATGAAAAGTCTGGGATTAGTGTTTAGCGAGAATTGGAAGCCCCCCCCCAAGTGAGATAGAATGAGTGATGGTGAGGTGGTGTCGAGAATATGACAAATGTTAGTGGAACGACTAGTCAACTTTTGGAAGATTGAGAGGGCCTTCTGTTTTCACCTTGCCCTTGGTCTCTTGTCTTCTCTTGCTATTGGTGGTAGGCAGCTGTGGAGAGAGGAATGCGGGAATTTTTTGTATAGATGATAAGGAAATTCAATTACGATCTAGTATTCATTTGTGAAAAAAGGCGCTCACAGAGCCCTAGAAGACTGTTGAGAGCAACAAAGTAAAATTGTAGATAAAAATCTGTACGTAAAAATGCTATATTATGCAATGAACTGAACAGCATCCCAAGCTAGAATCGGGATTGAGGATTGAGCCTACCCAATTGCTCCCTTTTCCGAGGAAACAAAAGAAATCAATGCCATCCAAATACCTCCCCAACACTTAAGAAGCTCAACCTCGTACCCCCAATAGCGATGAATATCCCCACAACTTCCACAACTAATAGTACCAAGGCTCCCTCCATGAATCTGGGACAGAAGATGCGGTATAGCATCAAATGTCTTCTCAAGTGACCGGCCCATATCGTGGTTGCAAGGTTGATGACAGCATAGAACAGGAGGTGTGTTCCCATAGCTTTGGCAACGTCCCCAAGCAAGCCCTTCTTTTTTGGTGGCTGTTTCCACAGGACGATTGCAGGTACAGCGACAGCACAGAGGATTTGGGCACCGAAGCTGTTGAGAATGATAAAGATCGGGGTCCAGGGGTATTTGATGGTTTTAAGAGGGATGAAGGCGCTCTCCCATTGTATGCTGGACAATGTAGCCTGATGTCCAGTTTTGAAAAAGTGAAAAGATCCCAAGAGACCCAATACAACCGGTCCAATTGGCGAATCCGACAGCTTGTTTGTATCGACAATTTCGAATAGAGAGAAAATTTGCCAAGCAGCTATGCCAATAGCGCCTGCACCCATCGGCTTTTGGACCAGAGTAATGGCGAGGAGCCACATGGTAATGAGCAGCGCATACCGAGAGCCATGTACATTTGCGTATCCCAATATGGTGATTGAGGATGTTCCACCGTCAGCAATGACTTGCACAGACGAGTCCTGGGATTTCCTGGACTTGTTCTCAATGTTGAGCAGAGGTTTTGACCATGAGAAGGTGGGATACCCAAAAGCCAATGCAATACCAAATGTGATTTGAGCAATGACGACCTTTGTGGTTTTGAGAATTTCCCCATAACCAGGATACCAGTCTCCGGCATCCGCGGCATCGAGGGTCCAGTACGCCGCGCTTAGCAATAGCCCAAAACGAAGCACAAAACCGAGCCATAGCACCGCAGACCCTTGGTAGGATAACGTGCCATCATAATAGCCTCGAATAAAAGCCGGTAATAGGAGAGCAACAACATACGGGATTGCAAGTTGCCATGTTGCTGATGTGGACGAGTTTGCGGAGGCGTAGTAAGTAGACTTGCAGTACGGCATTTGCTCTTCTCGGCACAATCGTGATAGAGATGCAACCCGTGTGAGAATAAGAAACAATATTGAGTGATATATTCCAAGCACTCGGTCAGCGGAAACCTTCTGTCTGAGGGAAGATATTGCTGTTAATACTCCAAAGGTAGTTAGGAAAAAGAGCAGAATCTCGTCTTCCCAGATAGTGAACGAGTTGGCAGCAAAGCCAGCCGAGAGGGAAAGCGTGAAAATGACGCTTAGCCAACCCCAAATTGAGTTAGGGAACGGGGAAGCAATTCTTCGTCTGATATACCAGAATGCTGTACCGACGCCTAAAATACCCAAAATTGCAGAGCAGTATACGAGGACGTGTTCTCTGGGTAACGATGGATATTTAAAGCTGATCCCAACGCCAACCAGCGCACCGATGGTGGAACCAATTGCTCCCCTCGCAAGAAGGGCTGGTGTTAATTCGGACCGGTCTCCATCTATACCTCGAGCATATAAGGAGAGTACAATGAGAGTGCATGCAAGGATGGTAATTCCATTTAGCATCCTTGGGATGTCGAATCTTGCCCACAGATCTCGGCATATCCGGAGGGTGTCGATTTGATATGCTGAGAATGCGGAGTAAACGCTCTTTAGCTGGTCGTGGTTGGCCTTTTTAGCCCCACCTAATGAGTTCCAAGCCTCATTTGCGGTGTTCCAGAGAGACAAGGAGCTCATGCTCGTGCTTCCGTCCAAGCCCCTAGCTAAAGCATATTCATGCTGGTAGCGGTGAATTTGAGCCGCTGTCAATCGGTTTACAGTGGCCAAGTTACGATAATCGTGTCCTTTCACCCCAATGAATGCTTCTTCGATTGGAGCTCCGAGGTTGTTGAAAGGAATTGGCATTCCCAACAGAATTGACAGGGTCGGGACAAGATCAATTTGAGCCACTGGTCTCTCCTTTGCTGTAGCTGGAGGGGTTTGGTAAGCGGGCAAGCTTCGGCCAAAAAATTTCCGTTTCGAGTACATGAAGAGGGCGGCTTGAATTTCATCCTCGGATTCTCCTCCATGGTCTCCCTTGGAGTCCATTCCGTGATCACCCATAACAACTAGCAAAGTGTTGTCATCAATCTCGTCGATCATACGACGGAGTATTCCATCCATCTGACTCAGCTTTGCCGCCATGGCAGGGTGATCCGGGCCGTGTCGGTGGCCGGCATGGTCGACTCCCAGGTAATGGCCAATAGCAACATCCCACTTGCTTGTGTTTGGGGAACGTAGAAGCGGAAATATGTGATCCGTGACACCATTGTCTACTGTGTGAAGGTCCCAGACATTGAACGAATCGTAAGCATGGGTAAGGTTTGGTTCGAAGTAGCCTGGAAAAAGGGCATGCCATGTATCATCACCTAGATGCACGATTCTCTTGCTCGCATTCCGCAACTGTGCTAGTAGGTTGTCCTCGTCGATAGCAGTACCGGCAAAGTTCGACCCGGCATCAATAAATGTAGGTAGAGTGCCTGTTGTAAGCCCCTTTAGGCGTTGTAATGTTGTTGTGGGTGGATCGGCAATGAATGGGAGGAGGAAAGCATTGTTGGGGTTATTTATTGCAGTCTCATAGAGAACTGGAATAGCATTATGAAAGTGATGCAGCGGCTCGGAACCTTCAGCTTTGAACGGAACCGTGAAATCGTATCGGAGTGCATCAATAAGTATGATAACAGCCTTGTCGAAGCTCTTGGGATGCCAGCACCCTGCTTCTGGAGAGCCAGGAGAATATGAAGTTCCAACGTCTGTAGGCGGCAGCGCACATTCTGATTTCTGATCGAGGACTAGTCGGGTGAGGAGGAAGCCGCTTGTGAAGAGGTAGATGCCGAGCGCATGGAGAATACTATTCGTAGTGAGCAATGGGTTCCTGAGGGAGTAAATTGGAGGGCACCTACAGAATCCAAGTGAAGAAAGCAATCAAAATTCCATGCGCAGCCTTGAAATGAACCTCTCCTTGTTTTTGGGCAGCCGCGGCGTCTCGAGTCGTTGGTCTTAGACCCTGAGCTTCATCTCTCTCCTTGTCGGCTTTGGCCTTCGCGAAGGCCGCCGCAAGGCCCTCATAAGATGGCAGAGGCTCGCCATTGTCCATTGGAAGAGTCTAAAGGCAAGGCCACATGAGAATTGGGCAAGGTAGAGCTTCGAATTGGGTTCGAAACGCGTTTGTAGCTTGTCAATGAAACTCGCGATTCGGAAAAAGAGTTTCGCCGAAAGCCGCAAGAACGCGTGAGGTCACATTTCGGCCAAACAGCGGCAACACCTTGAATCATCTTCTTTCACTTATGATTCGTGAATATGCGTTTAGTGTGTGTAGAGTACGAGGTATTTTAAAACAATTTGGAGAATGCGTAGCCTAATGTGGGCAAGTTGCTTCAGGTATTTCTTTGATTGGAATTATATTTCAGGATCATACATAGCAGTTGGAATCAAGGGCAGCGGTTAGAGCAATTATTGTTGGCTAGTTGTATTTACACCCTGGCTACATCCATGCAGCTGCAAGAGGGACATGTCATACATTAGAAATAAGAGCTATGTAAGAGGACATAACCTCCATGGAGAGACTAATCGAAACCAACATTTCGGGTATAGCAAGCCAGTCATCTCCGAGAATATACAATTGGCCAAAAGCCACTACCCGTGCCCTAGACAAGAGCGAGTGATTGACAATGGCAGCGGGCGAGAACAACCGTTTCGAACCTGCAATCAGCGCAATGAAGGCGTCATCCAAGATAAAAGTGTCGTAGCCAAGTGGCGTGAGGTGAAGATTACACAATAGAAGCGTTCGGTACCAGGGAGCGATTGGGTCGGTTGAAGCAAACGGAGGGTCAAATGGCGGGAGATGGTGGAAGACTACGAGTAGTCCTTTTCGCTCTTCTCCTTCAATCCACCAATGCGATCAAGGTCGAGCGAGTCGAAGCGATCAGACGAATCGCGCTGGTATGGGGGAAGGTCGTCTTCGTCCATGGGTTCCAATCCAACATTGTGCTCTCCAACCCGTACAAGAAGAACTCTGCCAGACTGTCTCCTCCCAGATTCATCCACCTCATCAGGGAATGTGATACGGATCTCCGGGACGGGGCTCGACGGGGGACTGGACGAGTTGGCCATCAAGTCTGCTTTCTCCTGGAAAACCAGTACTGATTCGCGTCCTTTGCCGTAGTGTGAGGCAGTGATGGTCAAACGGCGGTGGCCCGACTGTCTCTTTTCGTATAGAGGGAGCTCTGCTTCTTTCCTCGCCTTGCGCGTGTGTCGGAGGAAGAGCAGGCCTCCTATTAGGGCCAGACCCACGACGACGAGCACCAGTAGGGAGGCCAAAAGGCTGACCATGGTGTGGTCGGCACCCTCCTTCTTGTTATCATCGCGCACAACGATGACGTGGAACGAGCTCATGATAGTGGATATGTGGTGGTGGTAGCGATGGAATCGTTGGCGGGCGTTCGGCGTGCGATGGCGTGAATAAGATTACGCGGTCCTCAAGTACTGATATCGGATTAACGAGCGGATATGCTGCGCCATTGTCAGCGTTGGAGCATTGCGGGAATGTAATTGTTGATGCTGCGCAGGTGGTGTGGTTTTGTGGAGAGAGGAGGTCAAGGGTGCTTGGCGCCATGTTATCATGGCTCGCGGAGTCCGGCAAGCTTACCTTGTCGGAGCAGGACACGCAGGATCGGGCCGGGCGAGGGAGCGTGAGTCGGGTCGGGAAAGATTGGATGCAGGCGCACAGCTGAAAGAGTGAAGCTGGTGCCGCAAAGGAAGAAGGTGAGGAGAGGAGGAGGAGGGCGGGCACACAAGGTGGTGAGGAAGCAGGAGCAAGGAGAGGAGAGCCGTTTGATTTTGATCAGGGAACACGCTCGCCAAACGGTAGAATGAGCCTTGCTCGCCTTGCCGAATCGGTGACCTCTCAGCGCTAGCGGAAATGAAAACCCCTCTTAGCATCCAATCCTCTCGCGAAGCGCTGCGCCTAAGCCCGATGCGAGTGGTGAGATGAGCAGGAGGGCACATCCTAGCTGCAGCAACGGTTCCAACAATAAAATAAACGCCCACGCCAGCAGCAGCAAGAACGAGAGCAAGAACGAGAGCAAGCCGGATGACGCGACCAGGGGCGCTGGTTCTTCAGGACTCGCGAGCAGCGAATGGGCGGCGGGCCAGAGGAATGTTCCATCTGGATCAACACAGGGGGGGCGAGAGGGACGTCTGTGCGCATCGGGTCAGGCAAATCGAGCGTTGCTGAGCATCTGGGAATCCACGCAACGCCCGCGAGAAAGGGGCAGGCCGCCAGAACTATATCTCCCTGCAGCGCGGACCTGCTTTAAGCTTATTCTGACGAGACATGGCATGTTTTGCGTCTGACGTTGCTGTTGACGTTGTCAAGCCCTGCCTGCTGCACTCGACATCTGAGACGAACAGCGAACGTGCGGCAGGCAAGGCACGGCTGCTCCAGCATCCGACCAGCATCATCCTTCCGCTCCACGAATCAACCGATGATGAGACCGCGTGGCTGCGTGGAGACAGATTGAATGCCTGCTGGCACAACGGCAGGAAAAACCAAACCTAAGCCGCGTGTAGGTTTCTGTCTCTGCGAACGCGATTCGGGGCTGCGCAGGTTGACTGACGAGACATGCACGCGACACAAGCAAGGGAGCAGCAAACAGGAGGAGCGCTCTTCGTTCGGAATTGCAGAGTAGACATTGGCTTGAATGAGGCTTGGGTGTTTGGGTGCTTGGGTGCTTAGGTGCTTGGGTCTGCCCCTAACAGGATCGTGTCGAGCCTCATACGAGAGACGAACACGTTCCACAGCGCCACCCTCGGGTCACAGACACTTTGCTTGGAGAGGGACATTCACGCTCTACGCCTCACGCTACGGATATTAAATCTGTAAAGTGGTTCTGGCGTCAGATTGAGTGCCCAGTTGCTGTGCACGCTAGACCGTATGGGGAATAGAGTCGGCAAATGGCCAATGTCCCGGTCGGAGGTGCACGGGTGAGCAAAGCTTCAACCTCCAAAGTTCAAAGTCCACAGTCCAAAAGTCCAAACTCATGCAGGCTCCTTGCCTTGGACTATGGGCAGTCCTAAGGCACCTAGTGTTGCATGCCTCAACACGTTGCGACGCCGATTCCGAGGCCATAACCACGGATGCTGTCCTTTCCAGAGCCAAGTCTGCAAAGACTTCAAATGCAATGCTTGGCCGGGGTTGAATGTGTGTCAGGAAGCATCTCCAAAATGTTCCGCCTGTCAGCCTCCTTCACTTCTAGAATCGACACCGACGATGCTCCTCTACCGAAATAGATGACACAAGCCTCCGATATGCATCCGGATTTGGTCTTGTCGCGCTGCACGCTGGCACAAGCCAATCATGGAATTGCACTTTGCCAAACATGGCGTCAGATGTTGGAGCTGGCCTCTGCTACGTAGTATGATCGTCGCCCTGGGCTCTGTGCTACAGCGACAGATCAAGCGAAGAGCGGTGTACAGATGGTTGTGTGTGGGTTTAATTTCAGAGAATGGTTTTCGTTCGAGGATGATGGCTGTCACCTCTCCCGAGGGCAATACTGTGGTGGTAGACACGGCCAGGTGGTCGTCAACGCGCCAACGCAGTGCTACTTGTGTACAAGGTGGAGGTTTACAGACGGACCACTGCTGTGCGAGTGCCAGATCAGAGGTGCAGCCTCGCCTCGCTGCAGATGCGCAGTCACGAGGTGTAGTAATTGCAGGGGCCTGTTGTGGCATCACATTGGAGTGGACCATGTGTGGGTACATGGATGATCGAAGGAGAGCCTGCTGTGAGCCCTTTCTGGCACCCGAAGGCAGCGACAAGTTGGTTCATGCCGCCCTGAGGCATGTCGAGGGCCCGACTGGCGCGATGCAGGCCGTCTGCAGGCTGTCTGCAAGCAGTTTGCAAGCAGTTTGCAAGCAGTCACGGTCAATTGAGGTGCTGGAGCGGTTCAAGGACGAGCGCACCGAGGGTGAATGTGGGTTGGCTGGGGTGGCAGGCCGTCGGGGGCAAACACTCCCAGATACCGCTCACTGGCGGTTCCGGGGGAGAGGGCTGGCACTTCTGGCAGCATGTCCATGAGCCCATTCGAGCGGTATGCCTGGTCGAGAGGCAGAGAGGGCTATGCATTGCAAGATGATGTGCATCCCAGCAGCGGTGACGAGATATGGAAGCAAGGCGCGGACGAGGCCGACGGCGGGCTGCTGGAGACACGAGAAGGGCGCCGGGGTTGCCGGCATGGTTGTGAAACGCAGCGCTCTGGCGATGCAAATACATAATCCGCAAGTGCTCCTGATCCCATGCACCGCGAGGCAGCTGTCTCATCGTCTTGTTCGCATCATCATCCGCACACCTTGGGCCGTCGTGATCGGCCAGATTGCGTCGTTGTCTTTCGAAACACAGCACCCCGGACAACACCCGCCTGGCCTGGGCCCGCACGCGAGCAACGGGGGACTGCCGGAAGGGAGGCAGGCTCAGAAAGGGAGGCAGAAGCCCCTGTGCGCGTCGCTGCAGCCGGTCCGAGTCTGTGTTGGAGCCCGCAACTGGACGAGCATTGCATTTCCCACCACGGGAGACGTTGCGGCTCGGACTTGTCCAGCTCGAAAACTAGCTTCGCCTGATTTTTAGCGGCCGATCGTGCAGCGCAGCACCGCGCCTCTTCTCCAGAGTCCCAGAGTCGACCCCAAGATTCCCCATCTATTCATTCCACCTTTGCGCCGCTCACCGCACGCCTCGCACGCTTCGCACGCTGCCCTCCTCGTGCCCTCCTTGCCCTGAGCCGTCTCGCTGGCCACGTCGCTCATTACACCACCACGCGCCCGCAGCACCCATTCCGCAATTCTTCAGCCTGCCGCCCTTGCGTTGCGTGCCCGTCTTCCACTGGAGCATCGAGTCCCACCCTGATGCGTTCCCCGCCCTGCGCGCGACACCACCGCTTCGAGTTTAGCATGCACAGTGGTTAGAGGGTGCCTTCGACCTTACACGAACCCAAGGGGTGTGCCGCGAGCCCGCACATATCAACTCTCCCTTCCTCCCTCGAGGCCCCCAGCGGCGCCCTTCGCTCGCCGCTTTAGTCGCCTGTAGCATATCCGCCATATCTTCTCTATACCTGCGCTTCTTGCTGCTGCTTGCTGCAATATATTCACCACCCTCCTCGGTACGTGCCCGCCGCCCGCTCCTCACTGCGAACTGCCCACTGCCCACTGAGCCTGGGTCTTGATGCTGACGCCTGGGGTAGTTCAGCTTTCGTCCATACCCACCTACATAAGCCACCCCGCGCTGCGTCCTGTTGAAAACCCACGCGCACCCAAATTCTGCCGAATTCTCCTCCTGCCACACATACCCGGAATATAGAGTCCGTCACTGGCGTTGTTGGTCGTGGCACCACTACAATGGCAAATATTGTGGGTTCCACATGCACTTCCCAGGCCCTGACCACATTCTGACAATTTGCTCTTAGGCTCGTTCCCGCGATTTGAATGGGGGAACCCAACTCAATGGCGCAGAAAGCGACCGCCCATCCCACTCAGGCTTTGGGGCCACTGCGCCTTGGGGAACCAACATTGGCAGCATCTGGAATACTAATTCCCTAAGCACCAACTTCACCTCAAGCACGAGGGATAGCTCTCGACCTCGAGGTAATATTTCCGACCCTCATTTGTAGTCCTCTAGCTCATCCCTCTCCTGCAGAAAATAGCACGTATATGGGTGCCCCGTCTGACTCAATAGAGGGCAAGACTGGTTCTGGCTCCCTTGTTGCATCATCTGAGACTGACAACTGGAATCTCAACCGCAGCCCGTGGGGAGACTCCTCTGCCCCTAGCGTTCCGCATGTTCGAAGTTCGGCGGTATCGCCATCGCGGAAACGATCTATTGCACAGGCGCAGCCATCTCAGCAGTACGTTGAGAGCTCGCCCGCGTCATACTTTCCAGTCTCCAGGACGGCAAGCATCAGCCAAGGCCCTGTTGCAAAACCCTCAAAGCCGCTTCTTGATCCAACAACCATGAACTTCACTTCTACACGACACGTCGATCCCTTGACCACCAACGGATTTTCAAACTTTGGATTTAGCCCTGCCGATACGAGTCACCAGCGTTCTGAGGCCTCGGTGGGGTCGTGGCCTGATGCCACTTCTGTGCACTCTCCAAGCGACGATAGACGAAGCGTTGCCGCATCCGAGTACTTTGGCCCGTCCAGTGCTGCCCCATCACGAAGTGGCAGTTTACCACCGTCACGTCATGGTGCGGAACCCACCCAATATAACCAAAATTTTGACCAGTACTCGAGATATGTCCAGGCAGGCCCGCGCCAGCATTCTTCCTTCTCCCACGCCAACGGGCGGGCTTTCCAGGAGCGTAGTAGTTCCATACAAAGCGACGCGCTACACATGCTTCAACGCCTAAGCTTTGACCATGAAGCGGACTCGTCCTTGTTAACACACAAACCCTCTATTAGCATTAGTGGACTCCCTCCTACATTTGCACCTACCGGGAACGAATCGGCTTACTCTCACGATACATACGCAGATGCTCAAACTACTTCGAGGCCAGACGAAGCTACATATGGGAGTGGTGGAAGCTATACGCCGGATAGCTATGCCAGCGGACAATTGATGGATCCCGGCATCCAGTTCCGTGCTTTCCAGTTCGATAGCCGCAGTGCGCCAAACGGCACTGCCGTCCGACAAAGCCCTTTCTACTCACACGCACATACACCACCTGTATATGATCGTCTTAATCCCGCTCAGGCCACTCTCTCGAACGGTAATAACATTGCTCTTGTTCAGAGTAAGTTGCAGGGCTATCAACTACAACAGGAACGCCAAACTTTCATCAACCCAAGCCCATTCCATCAACAACAATATCAGCACATCCTAGCACCCAGCCAGCTCCGAAATCCCTATAACTATCCCTATGGCGTCTCCAGCGGTGTCCATCTGAACGGCATGCACTCGAACCTTCCTATGCCAATCATTCCGGGGGTAGTTTCTATGATTGAGCCGCCGAAAGCCCCGCGAGACCACAGCCATCAACCTGATGTTACAGCAATGAGCAAATGCATGTTTGAGTTCAAACGCGATAGCAAAACGACAAAACGATACGAATTAAAAGATATATACGGACATATCGTCGAATTCAGCGGAGACCAGCATGGATCCCGTTTCGTCCAGCAAAAGCTGGAAACGGCAAATAGTGACGATAAGGATCGAGTATTCAAGGAACTACAGGGAAACGCTTTGCAGCTCATGCAGGATATTTTTGGTAACTACGTAATCCAGAAGTTCTTCGAGCACGGTGACCAGTCGCAAAAGAGAATCCTGGCCAATCGCATGAAGGGACACGTTTTTGAACTTTCGATGCAAATGTATGGTTGCAGAGTTGTTCAGAAGGTATGTTGTTCTACTTGGGTTTTAGTATCAGTTATTAACCATAACAGGCTTTGGAGCACGTTTTGACAGACCAGCAAGCAGTTCTAGTAAAAGAGCTTGGGCGAGACGTATTGAAAGCAGTACGTGACCAGAATGGTAACCATGTCATCCAAAAGGCCATTGAGCGCGTTCCCATGGAGCACATACAATTCATCATCGATGCCTTCAAGGGCCAAGTCGGTCCTCTGGCTGTGCATCCGTATGGCTGTCGGGTCATTCAAAGATTGCTGGAGCATTGCGAAGAACCAGCTCGTAGGTTCATCATGCAAGAACTGCACGCCGAGGGCTCACGACTCATCGCGGACCAATACGGCAACTACGTCACTCAACATGTCATCGAACATGGCGAACCTGAGGACCGTGCAAAGATGATCGCATTGGTCACAGAGAAGCTGTTCGTGTACTCGAAGCATAAGTTTGCGAGCAATGTCGTCGAAAAATGTTTGGTCTTTGGGAATGACGAGCAGCGACGGGAGATCATGCTTACAGTCATTGCTACCAACGAAAAGGGCGAGAACAATATGATGTCGCTCATTAAAGACGGCTATGGCAACTATGTCATTCGTAGGTTGTCCTCTTTCAACATTGTGTAACTCATTACTCACACTCTTGTAGAAAAGATAATGGATACCCTCTGCCGTAAAGACTACGAAGAGCTAGTTGCGGCTTTGAAACCAGAAATCGAAAAAGCGAAAAAGCTAATATCTGGCAAGCAAATTATAGCCGTAGGTTGCACATGGAAAACCCTGAACGAATGAGGTACTAATCATAGCTTTAGGTTGAAAAGAAGTTGCACCGATTTGATCGTGTTGACAGTGTATCATGCACCCAGCGCGTCTCCATCAGTTCGGCAACGGATAGTCCACCAACGCCCCCACTCACCAGCGATGCACAAAGCCCCCAGAGCAGCTCTCTTCCCAGCGCAAGCAACAGCACCATTGACGAACCTGTACACACTTCTCTTCCTGCAAATAAAGACATCACAACTCCTTCTGGCATTATCAGCATTGAACCAGCCTCGTAGATATTATGAAAGAAAAAAAAGAAAAGAAACGGCCTCGCGCGTACAGGACAATCGACATTTTTGTCCTCCGGATTACAGCATGCATGAATACGAGGAGCGGGCGTCGGTGGGGTTTGCTCTTTTTCCAACCTTGTTCGTTCATGGGCCGGGACATGTTATATATCCATATTCATTCTGACTGCTTGGTGTTGTTTTCTTTCTCCAATCTTGTCTTAATTCTCCTCTTTCCCCGTTCCCTCCACCTGTCTATTCGGAGACCCCTTCCGCCCATATCCTGTTAATGCAGGCAATGGTGAAGGGGGCGCACATGTTTCTATAACTTCTATTACTTTGCCATTCGCATCATGACTAATCATCATTTCGGAGTATTTTTGCACAAAATCTGGGCATTCTCTAAGCATCGATCGACGAAATAAAGTGGGCGCAGATTGATGTCGTGAAAGTATCGGAATGTGGCGTCGCCATGGCATCGGCTTTTTAGACTCTGGACACCAACCAGCCTAGTTAGTTTAAGGGGGGGAGTGGAGGAGATGTGCTGGCATGGCCTAATCAAGAACATTTTTTTCGAATCTGGCCTGTTGCGTAGTTGATCTCGTGTGCTCTCGGGAATTTGCTTGTTTTGTGGAGGTTTTCGGAACCGCGCCATGCAAGTCATGTTCCAGACTACGTCACATTCCACTTGTGGCTCAATGTGACTCGTAAGAAGAAGAAAAGAGCAATGCATATCTCGTACCTCGACCTATCGGTATGTTAAATGCCTTCTACTAAGCCACTGAGTCGTCTTCCACATTGAACTAGCATGCAAGACGCCTACTTTGAAAAAGGAAACAGTCGCATTAGCATTTCACCGCCCAAACTCTACATCTCGTCACCGTACAATCGCAAACCACCAAAAAAAAACCAAAAAAAACATATACACATTCATAGATAGATCCGCAACCTATGCAGAGATGCCTTGACCCACTCCTAGTTCATCCTTTAATTATCCATAGCACATAAAAATAAACCTCCTGAATGTGGCGTCTTAGGTGTCAAAGAAAGAAGTGCTCCTACTCATACAAAGCCCACCCAACGCCATGCTCCCGTGTGCCTTTTCAACGCCCTGCTGAATCATGTGTGTACCTCCACGTTTCCCCCGAAGGGAGCGCTCCAGGCTGTAGAGGACCCAAAATGGGCCTATCCCCTGGCCCCTTTCCATCATCACTAATGGGGCTATATTCTGGCCTCTTTGGACTCCTCGGTGCGTCACTAAGTGGGCTCGGTATTGGTCGCTGTGGTTCAGTGGGCGCCGGAAGTGGCGGAGTATGGCTACGCACAGGCGGCGCGCTACCACTATGCACGTCATAAGGCAAATTCGAAGGTCGAGGTAGTGGACTTTGCGATAATTTACTTGTTGGGCTAGGCAAGGATGGCGATCCAGTGGGGAAAGCCAACTGTTTTATTTTGTGCTCCCAACTCGATAGGCCATTAGGAGGTGGTGGAGGCGCTTTTTGGAGATCACGCTGGAAAGCGTCTTGGGACTGGAATTGCAAGGCTGGCCTTGATATAGGCGGTGGCAGTCCTCCATTGTACGTGAGACCTAGACCGGTGGGCTGAATGGACCGGTTTGGTGAGGGTGGTCTCGGCGCAGTGATGCTTGGAGCGGTAACGGTGCTGGTCTGGGAAACCTTCGGCATCCATTCGGGTGTAAATCCACCAATAGGACTATAGGGAGAAACGTAAGTTTTTGCTCGCCGTAAAAATGCGTTTTTAAGATAGGGATACTTCATGACGTAGGCAAGATATTCAATCTGGGATGCAGGGGACTGGGTAGTTGAAACAGAGGAAGATGCTTTCGCGTACATTGGAGGATTATTAGGCAAACTGTTGTCGCTCAGCATGCTAGCGATCGGCGTAACCCTAGATGGGGGTAACTGTGTGTGTGACACTGGAGTCTGCTGTGGGTGCAAATCATACGCTGGACGTTTACTGGAACCCTGGGCGGGGGTTCGAGCAGGACCATGAGTGTGACTATCGGTGGGACCGTGAGTGTGGCCTGGAGCGGGACCTTGTGTATGAGAATAAGGGAAGGGTGGTAACTGTCTGGGGGAACTATGAGTTTCAGCGGGATAGCATGGATATGAGGGGAGCCCATGGGCCTGGGACTGGGCATACTGGTCGATTCCTGGAAGGAGAGGTGCAGCGGTCGCTGATGGTTTCCACGGATAGTTCTGCTGAGGTGTATATCCATGGTATTGTTGCACAGGGGGTGGGCGATGGTGGTGGTACCCATTTGATTGAGAGGGGTACCCGTATTGAGGAGCAGTTGCTCGGTAATCGTAGACTACATTGGGTTGGTGTGCTACGGGAGAGTTGGGATTTTTCCATGAGTCTGGAGAATAGTTGGAAACAGGCGTTTTGTAACCTGCTGCCAATTCTTTTGGTTTGTATTGGTAAGCCTTTCCTTGTTGCGTTGTAGTGGAAACTGCTGCTGGTCGAATATGTGACTGCATTGGCGTTTGTGGAGCATTAGACAATGGAGAAGGCTGGATTGGGTATGATGCAGGGAAGGATCGGCGCTCGGTGTGTACGATAGGACGAGGCGGAGGTTTGACCATATCCAAGAAGCTACTTTTAATGTTGTGCCGCGGCTTCGCGAGATCTTCCGTATATTGTGGCCGTGCTTCTGTTGCGGTTTTACCAAGGTAATACCAAAGCTGGAGTTCTTTACTTAGATCGATCTTGGGAAATTTTTGGGTGACCTCTGGAGCAGTATGAAACTCTGCCCATTTCTGTATCGAGTTAGGGTCATGGAATGGATCACCCGTCTCAGGAACGCCATCGGTGCGGTTAGTGATGTTGAGGGATGCATCATTCTCCTTGAGATGTTCAGGCAGTGGCTTAGCATTTGCAGATGGCTTAGGCCTTTGTGAATCTGCAGGGTCCAATGCAAGGAGATATTTCCACTCGACTTCAATTCGGTCCCTATTGCGGTCAGCAAAAATAAATACGAAAAACACTTACTACTTACCCATCAGGCAGGACTTCTACAAGCAAGGTGGATTCACCGGGCCTATTCTCGATGACTTGACCACCATAAATCTGATACATCTCTCCACCAACGTACTGAAACTGGACGATGTCTTTGGGATTGAGTTTCTTTGCATAATTCAAAACGAACTTATCTTTCTCCAAGGTGTCGCCATCCACAGTTTTCGCGTTCCTCTTTTTGGGACGATGAAATCGACATCGAAAGTCGTACCCGTCGTAGTAGTATTCGATGCCCTCTTCATCAAATGTAGGCATGGGACCAAGGTCAACCTGAACACCTGCTGCTGCTGCACATGTTGCATGGAAAGCTCTGGTACATTTCTTCTGAGAGCACTGGAAGACAGCGCCACGTTTCGAACGACAGTAATTGCACTTCAGTTCCAGACGATCTTTCCCAATATTTGCAACATTGCAAACAGTCTCTGCAGGGCGAGCTGAGATATAGGTCTCGGGCGTGTAATCTGCACATATGCGATGGGCTTTGAGGCCATTATCGGTTGGTAGCAGATCATCAAATTCAACATCGTTCGGGCAAAGGATACAGGGCATTCCTCTTCCAGGAATCTTGAGGCGGATCCGTATGCGCCTAACCTTCTTCGGTTTTGGTGTCTCGACTGGCTCTTCCTTGCCTCTCTTCCTCTTGTTGTTTGGCTTGCGGCCTGGCTTCTTCTTTGTTTTACTGGCTACACTTGGTGGAGGACTAGGAAGATGGTCCACGGTGTCTTCTTCGTCATCATCGTCCGTTTCCTCGTAGTATTCTGGTGTTGGTTCACCACGCAGTTTACGTTCAATCTCGTTTACATCAACCCATACACTATCAGATTCACATTCGCACTTCTTGGCGATCCGACCATAACTTAACCAGGACTCGTTCGCGAAGTTTACTGATTCAGCACAGTTATATCCAATGTTGTAACCAGAGTGGTAACCGTACGGATATGTAATGACGAACTCGCCCTCATAGTGGACCAGTCGGTTGACTTTGATATTGAATTGTCTTTCCAGTTGTTGTGGTGAAATGAGGTACGTCTTGTGTCGGAGGAATTGCGAACAGTTCTTGAAATCGCGAGGCCATATATGTTTCATGGCGGCTTCGAATCGACGAGCGTCTTCCTGCGAGATGCTGTACCATTGCTTGGGGGCGCCAAAGTGGATGTAGTTGATGCTGTAAAGATCTACGTCTTCGAGATGCCACGCAAATGTTGCTTTCCACATTCCGAGGTACAGATAGGCCGTGTTGACACCAGGAACTTTGGTCCCGAGAACATCAAGAAGATTCTCCAACTTCGCGACGTTCCAGCTTGTAGTCCGATCATCGAACAGAGACCCTGGCATATCGGCTCCGTACATGGGCTGGCCGTAATTGATCGTTCTCCAATAATTCTCTTCCAGCTCCTTGCATCGCTCAATTGTGTACTCCTCAAGGTTTGGGACACGGTAGTCGAAGTTCTTGAACGCCTGCTCGTCAACGTAATCGTCTTTTGCTGCCCGGTTATTCATTCTGCGCGACGCGGTGGACTTAGGTTGACGTCCTCTAGGTTTGGATTTAGTGGGTGTGGAATCCTCTTGCTCCTCCTTCTTGATCTTCCTTGTCGAGGACTTCCTCTCTTCCCTGGGAGGTGATTTTGGTGTAGGGGGAACATCCATAGATCCCTCATTTTCATCATCTCCCTCATTCTGTTCTGATCGCGACGGGCGTTTTCGAGGCCGTCCAGGTCCACGCTTTGCGCTCGTTGTGGAATCATCCGCATCAGGGGCGGAGGCCTGGGCTCTAGTGGATCGCACACGCGATGGGGCCTCCGGCGCAGCTCTCCGGCGCTCGCCACGTTTCGCCGGGGGTTGATGATGAGCCTCATCGGTCAACGCCCGCCATTCTGGCAAATTATACGTCCGCTGTTTCTCAATGTTTGCCTGTGTGTATATTCCATGCTGGCCAGCGAACTCTTGCACGATGGGATTCTTGACTTTGATCGACTTGACCGCTTCGCTGAGGTCCGGGAGGGAATTACGCCTATATTCTGGTCAGTATTGACTTATTCTGCAGGGTGCAATGGCGTTGCACTCACCATTCCTTTGGGGGGATGACCTTCACGATCCCAGACTTCATCCCGTATTTGTCGATCTTGTTGATGTATTTCTTGAAGCTCCGAAACTGCTCCATTGTCTGCATAAAATATTCATTAACCCCAATGATTCGTATACTTGTTTGCACCATAAAGCAGCTCCTTGCGCAGACTATTCTGGGCAATGGAGAAGCATTCTGAAGATATACCACGTACCGGCTTGAAGACAGGTATCTTTCCGCCATCAAAATAGTGATCTGGCTCGATTTCCTCATCATCCTCGTCGCTATCTAGCTCAGACAGCTCCGACGACATTCTCTCATCCCGCTTGTCCATGTCTTCACTCGTTGGCGGTGTCAGAGCGGGCTTAGGCACCGGCTCGTCATTCCTATCGATGGTCGTCTCGACAGACGGGACGACGTCCACCGGCGCCTCCATGTTTGTAAATGTTTGCTGGATGCGGTGTCGCTGTCTCGGGGCGGGTGTAGAGCTCGGTGAGGCTGGCAGTTCTGTCGCTCGCGAGAGGTCCGGGCAAGGGCAGCATCCGTTGTGTCCTCGCCACACAGCCGTCGGTAGGGACTGACAGCACCACGAGCTTCCTATGGGTGGCGCATCGATTGGGGCGTGTTTGGGTGTTTTCTGAAAGGCGATTCCACGAGTTTTCAACGAGCGAGGGTGGTTTGGAATGTCAAGGAGAGTCAAAAGCGCAGTTGGGAGGTGCAGACCTGCCAAGATGCCGCTAAAGCCTAATCGATGCCCCTGTTAGCGCGTGGAGTGAGCGAAGCGATCGTTCGATTATGGCCAGTTCGTGGATGCGCCCCAACGTATTCGACACGCACACTCTCCAATGAGCTGTGAAAACGCCAATGAATCTCACCGTGGGGCTCTGCCAATTTCGCGGTAAACGTTCTCGCCAAACCAGGCTGACTGTTTCGATGTTCCTGCATGCACGTCATCGGAGCACACATCCGTTATCAGATCTGACCCTTTTCAACTACCCAAGTTATCTGATTGTGGCCCCGCCGGTTGCACACACTTTATGATGCAAGCCACAAGCGGCGTGATTTTCTATATACTCTATCAGTAAACTCCCATATTCATTATAACGAAGCCGCCCTATAGGACACATATGTCCATTTTGTTCAATCGTCACAATACGAGCTACAACGTCTAGTCTTCCCATACATTTACCTTCCGGCATCTCAAGAGTGGGACCCCATTTCTTCATTATTCAGCGCTGAGACAAGTAGTACGGGCCATCTGCGTTTACGATATTTAGCAAGCATTGCGATGCTTACAATAAAGGGTTGCAAGTCTAATTATCCCTCTATTCATTATTTCCCACTAGAGCAAGCTAGCAAACCAGCCAGTCGCTATCACTCCGGTCTTCGGACCAAAATCATGCAATCTGTCAATCGAATGGCAAAGACACTCGCTAAACAAGCTTTGCCGTTATCTCTGCTTTGTGTCCGACAGATGGTGAAGAGCCTAAGCACCATCCACTGCTAGCTTGCGTCACTGTCAACACTGACACCGCACCGAAGCCTATGTTCATGAAACTCAAATCTCAACGAAACATACAATACCGACATCATGCATCATCTATTAAACATCACTTACATGAGATCGAAGGCACACTGCCTTTGTACTATCAAGGTGGGCATCGTCGTCGCCGACGTCTCCTCCATCCTATCTTCACACTGCGCAACCCTCATCCGGCACACCAACAGACCCAGATAGTCAAATCAGCGAATCATACCAGTCTGTCTGCATATAGAACGGAATCTCGCATGAACACGCCTTGAGCGGCAGATCCGCCACGTTCCTGATCTCCACACTCGGCTATCTGAGCACCCCAACCCCAACCCCAACCTAACTAATCTCTCCGGATCGGCCTGCAGGAACGAGGGAGCGAACACGAACGAATGGCAGAACCTACTGGCCCGAGCTTCCCCATCGGCGAAATCGTGACCTCCGAGATGTACTCCTGAAAAGCTGAAACGCTTACCAGAAATCCAAAAAATTGTTGCCAGCGTTTCAGACTAGATAATGAGTGCACTTGTGAGTAGATTTGAAAGTCACAGAAAATTGAAAGTCACGAAGTCCATGTTAGCCATTTTTGATTCAAATCCCCAGTAGCCATATAAAATTACAGTTGGGCCCTTTCCGAGAAACCAGGGCTCCGTTGCTATGCAGAGAAGAGATCAGGCTGTCCAAATATGCAGAAGTGTGCAATAATTTTTGTTCCCGCTTGGCAGGAGGAAGTCGAGACCATGAAAGTGATTGAACCCCAAACCCAACTGATCCGTTCCCCCCATATGTTCGTGTTTAATGCGTTAGGGTAGCTCCTACTACGACTCACCGCCCCTCGGGGCACCACGGAACCCACCTCGTGGTCCCCCGCGGTCGCCTCCACGGAAGTCCCCACGACCACGACCGCGGCCACGTCCACCACCACGGTGGTCGCCACGCGGTCCGCCTCGTCCTCGGTATCCACCTCGGCCTTCACCTTGTGGTCCTCCTCGTGCTCTGCCACCACGATTGTGATGGACTTCGTGGAAACCGTCGTTTCCAGTTGCTGGAGTGGAGGTAGGTGCGGGCTCAGGGGTATCATCCGCCCAGCTTTGGGTACTGTTGATAGGAGCAGTGGCATTAGGGGTCTCCGTCTCAGCAAGATCGCGTGGCACCATCTCAAAAGACTCCGCGAGGGGATCATCCGAACCGGATGGTTGCTTGTCCCACTGTTCCTCCGCAGTTGCATTGGCAGCTCCTGTGTTCACAATTGTTGCTGCTGGTGCAGTTGTTGTATCCGAGGTGATCTCTGTGGGTCCAGCGTTTGCAACAGTAGGGTCTGTTGACTCCGTCGAGGTCACCTCAGCCTCGGGTGGTGACGCTTGTGATTGTGCGACCTCATCTACCCAGGCTTCTTCAGCGGCGAATGGAGCCTCCTCGAGAGCAGCTTGTTTGATCTGACCATCTACCCAATATTAGTCTCGCTGAAAGTCTTCTTGTATGCATAAAAACTTACAGGTCACGCTGAGTATCACACCCTCTGTGGAGGGGACACTGTCCTCAGAGCCATCGATTAGCTTCTCCGCAGCCGCAACGGCACTTGCATCACCTCCATAAACTAAGAGTAGTGCCCCCTCGAATGCTTTTGTAAGATCTGAGTCATCATCTTCGAGTTGGCGTCGCGCAGCAGCTGCCCGCAGGAATCGCGAGAGGGTGAGGAATTTGTCTCGGAACGCCTTCTTCTGTTCGAGAGCTGCCTCCGCCTTAAGTAAATCCTTCAGTTTCTCCAGTTCTGTTGAGTGTGACTGTTGTAAGAGTTCCTTCTCCTGAGCAATCTTGTGTTGGTAGTCTTGATCAAACTTCTTGTACTGGGCAACTTGTTCCTCGAGCTGGGCGAGCTGGGCCTGAAGAGCGGGCTTCTTCTGGGCTTGAGCTTTCTGGTCGTTGTTGATCTTGCGTGAGGAAACAAGGTCATCTAGGGAGATGCCTGGGTTGGCTTCGAGGATAGCATCGACTTTTTGCATGGCATTCTGCAGTCAGAAGTGTGAGTTGAAGTTAAAGCTAACACAGAGTACGGGAATTATCTTACAAGTTTCTTAGTTACACCTCGCATAGTCCTAAAGACGAAATAGTCAATGAATGTAATTCTCTGGGTGTGGCAAGGCTACTACTGACTTTTGGAGCTCCCTGACATAGGAGTGCTCACCATCGACGCCATTAGTCTTTCCCGCTGGGTCTGAACCACCGGCACCGAACTCGGAAGTAGGAATTTCGCGAGCAACAGGAGTAGCTGCTGCTGCTGCCTCAGCCTTGGCCTTCTTCTTGCGGGCACTCTTCGACTCAGCAGCGGCCGCGGCGGTTTGAGGGTTGGAGCCGACGTCAGAGGCCATTTCGGGAGATTGTTTGAGATCAGTGGGTGGTTTGTGGTGATTATGTGGATGTGAAGTTACGTGTTTGCACGAAAGGTAGGATGAGATTCGAAGTGTTGATGTTGATGGTTGAACAATTTTGGTGCTCGTGTCCATCAACATTCGGGAATTTTTCGGTACCATATTCTTGGCAAGGCTTTAGCGCAAACCCCCTTTTTGGAGGTTGTTGGATGCTTCTAGATCAACCAGGTTGGCAAGATTTGAATTCTCAAAATTCTATATGTTACTACTAGGAATGAGGTCCCTAGCACAGGGCTTTGGCAATTTTCTATTTAAAGAAAAAAAGTTACTATACATTTTCAACCTAGCAATTTTTTCTACTAGGTAGTCTGGAGATCTTCTGGAAAACTAAGGTGGGTTTCTGGTTACACTAGCAGAACATGGAAGAAGTTCGTGGCATCGATTTCAGTATGTTGCTCCCCATACGGGGTCTATCTAACCAATTTGAAGTCCATTATACATATGTCTACCTGGACTACTGTCACTTGAACACTTGATTTTCAAGCAAGATTTAATATGGCTTGATTGAATATGATTTTGTCCCCAACTGTTAGAAACAAGGACTTTATAAGGAGTAAGTTTGGTTTTACGCCATGTAATAAGGTATGGATTTTGCTCTGTGATTAATAGAATAATCTTCAGCATTACATGAGGCCCCAACGAGGCTTAACGTTACTGGATCATCGAACCTGTCAAACTACCGGTAGACTAATACAATGGAAGGCTGTGTTGGCGCCTTCATCCTAGCGGTGGCACAACCACAGCGAGAAATATTTGCAACCCCATATAAACAATAGAGGTTAAAGCACGATCATACGTTGTAATAACAGCATGAGTATCGAATGTTGGGAGAGGGTTAGCGAGGCGAACCAAACCCAAGGTGCTCTTAGACCCCATGGGCGATCGTTGATTGTGAGTGAAGGGGGTAAGGTTGTTCGATTTATACCGCCTATAAATGTTATTCCTCAGGAGGTTCGAATGACATTTTGCATCGATATCTGCGTACAAAAGTACCATCCGTAAATGTGGTGTAATCTAGTAATGTGCTAAGAACAAGGCTGTCGCTGGTGAAACCCCGGAAAGGTTACAAAGCCCATACAATGAAGACAAACTTCAAACATGTACTTGCGATCCAGAATTTCTCCATTTTCCACTGGTTACGGCGAATGCATTCAGCCACGTTGGCAACAGCCGAAATTTGTAGACTGTCACCAGAAAGAACATTACCAATGAACACCGAGGCCTACTTATTCCTAGACAGACATGAAGGCGTTTATTTGTTGAATAATTATCTAAAAGTACATCGACCCAACGCATTTTAGTTGCAGTTTAGTCACTTCATCGTCCATTACGAGATTACACAAACAAGACCCTGTGTCAAAGTGCGAAAGAGTGGATGCGGTAGGACACAATAGCATGTGACTGGGGAGTCACATTCGCGCTGGGCTTCGAGGTTGTTAGCCCTTTCTGTGTTTTCTGGTAAGCAGGTCTTACTTAAACAAATCTAAATTCATGGATGCTGGCCTTTTAGGCCAGGGATGAGCAGCCATCGACATCGTTTGAGTTTGAGCTTGGGAATTACTACTCTATAAATTGTCAAGTGTACCGTATTTGTAGTACTTGTAGCAATACTATAGGGCTAAACGACAACTTATTAGTCCTATTTAGATATCCGCCAGGCTGCCCATTCACTGTCATTCCCAATTCAGCCGGATCACGCGCATGAGGGTATGGTGGTGTGGTGACTGTGGCGAGAAGCAGGCTTATCTTTGAATAATCCCTGACCGTGTTCAGGCGTGACAAAAGGGAGCTCTTCAAGCCCAGGGCAGACGATTTGAGTTCGAGGACAAGCTCGGAGCCCACCAGGCGAGCGGTATCTTCTCGCTGGCGAAGGGCTTAAGGGTTGCAACGGCAGCTTTGAGAAAGTTTGGTGTGCCCGCACCGATGCTCGAATAAGGAAGGTGGAAACGCAATCGTGTGGCTGACTGCGCTGGTCACATGCAACAGCAAGCCCACGTGAACACACTGGCCGCCATGAAATGAATGCGTGTTGATTCACACAAGCGATCATCTGGAGCCTGCAGTCTGCAGTCAGCCAGCAGAATCCGCGATAAAGGGATGGAAGCACTCGCGCCTCGCTCCTCAAGGCAAAGGGCGACGAAGAGAGAACAAGTCGCGAGTTGCTCCAATTCCGAGGTTGACCGAGCCGTGTGGTGGTACGATTGTGACGCGCTGGTCTGAATTGCGACCGTGCCTATCTAACGCCCCTCCGATGAAGGCGTCAAAGGTGAGCCAGTGTTTCTCTATAACGGATCGTTCCGGTTGTATGAAAATGCATTCGCGGATGGCAGAGAATGGGGGGCAGCTCGAACAGCGGAGGCTGGGGAGAGTGGGCCCGTGGCATGGCGTGAAAGACTTGTGTGATTCGCTGTGTGCTTAGCCTTCCCTGACAGGCTCCTCCTGCTCTTATAATAAGAAGCGCGTGACCGCCCATGTGATCCGAATGCTCGCTCTTTGCCCACCATCCACCAAGCTTCCATCGACGGCCTGATTATCGGCCTCGCAGTGCCTCCAGGAGCTGAAGAATTGACTGGTATCCGTCTGTCGACTACGGAACGGTCGCTTTGCCCTCAATCTCCATCCCGACGTCTTTTCAAGATTCCTGATCTCCTTCGCGACCCGCAAGAAGCTCAGTCCCAAGATCGTCACCTGATCGCGGATAACGTCGAACCATCGTGGTAAGTCCAGTGATGTTCCATAGCAACTCTTCATCCTCCACCATGCCGTGCGCCGACATCGATGGGCATCACGATGAGCCCCTCAACCTGGGCCGGACGGCGCGTCGCCTTCTCCCTCTGTTGATCGGGGCCGCTTGTTTCTGGCAGCTCCCATGACCCATCTCTCTTGCTTGCGCGGCATTCCGCACGCAATGGTCTCGCGCATACAGGGAGCAACGGCGCACGCTGCTGTTGTGCGCTGCCCACGACCCATCGACTCACTCGATGCGACGACTCTCCTTCAAGCAATGACAGCTTGGTCCCACAGCGACGGGCAATCAACGCGGCCAATCGACCTCTTGCTAGATATTCCGTTACACTTCTCGGCGTCGTCGGTCTGCGCCTGCGCTAACATTTGCTGTCGATTAGAACCTCGTATGCGATCCACCTACGCATGATTCCCATTGCAGCACTGCATCCAGACTGCATATGAATAGGTGGGCAGAGCGCCGCTGTTCAACTCCCAGAGGAAACGTTTTGCGCCTTCAAGATTCAGCGCTGCCCTGCATTCCGGCCTGCGCCGACGTCGCTCTTGTCACAGGGCCCCAGCCTTATTAGCCCTCTCACCTTCCACTGCTGTGTTGCGGCTGCCCACATCGTTGCATATTTACCAACGTAACCGCCGCTATCATTGGTACCAACCCAGTGGGCGTGAAAGGCTGTCGGATAAGACTACTACTCCCCACATCAAGGTAGGATTCACTCTCTGCCAGATTCTGTCGCCTTTCTATTATACGAAAATATTTAAAGAAGGATCATGGCGGATACTGCTGGTTACCCCACCGACGCAACCAAAAGCGGACTTGGCTCTCACGGCGACTTGAAGCGAAAGCGAGATAAACGCGACCAAGGTCCAAGTACCGCGCGACCTGCACCTGCCTCATCAAACAACGCCGCCGTCAATGCCAACGATTTGAGCGACCAAGCCACCGCCTCTTTTCTTGCCGCACACAACGCTTCGACTAACGACGACGAGATGCAGCAGCAATTCGACGTACACCAGAACGGCGGCACGAACACGGCCAGCGTGGGCGACACCGCCGCGGCCGCGCTCGCCTACCATCAGATGACGGTGCCTCAGCCGACGGAGCTCTCATTTCAGACGCAGGGATCGGCTGGAGAAGGCACTTCGTTCACTATGGGTGACCACCATCAGCAACAGCAGACTGGCATGCAGGACTTCAGCCTCGAGGCTCTCAAGGCCGCCACGCAAACACCTCGATCCGGCCAGGCTGCGGCTAACGATTCGCCCCCAAATACTGGCGGTCATAAGCCCCAGGTGGGGTCAGAGGAATGGCATAAAGTCAGAAGGGACAACCACAAAGAGGGTGAGTTCGCTGTCATAATTAGAACTGACAACGGCTGACTTAGTATGTAGTTGAGCGTCGGCGTCGCGAAACCATCAACGAAGGTATTAACGAGCTCGCAAAAATTGTCCCCGGCTGCGAAAAGAACAAGGGCTCCATCCTACAGCGCGCTGTTCAGTTCATCACGCAATTGAAGGAGAACGAGCAACAGAATATTGAGAAATGGACCCTGGAGAAGCTCCTCACAGAGCAGGCAATTACCGAGCTAAGCGCCAGCTGTGACAAGTTCAAGGCAGAAATGCAACGGCATTGGGACGAATGCCAAATTTACAAACGCGCGTGCGAGAACGCTGGAATTGTGCCCGACGAGATCAAAGAGCGAGAAAACAGCTCGAATCAAAACGATTCAAGTTGAAGATTAGGCACGCATTAACGAAATCACCACGGAGGCTTTTTTTTCTCCCACGGTATGGTGCGCTTGTGTCCATGGTTGATTCTCTATATATGTTCACAAAACACACTTTGCGAGGTTGTTCCCTGAGCAAAGCAACCACTTGTCTCTTCATGGTGGGTGGAAATGTAACCCGATGTGTTCCCTAAAGAGATATCTTGTGGCTCTATCCACTTTACCATATCACCTCGCTTGTTCTTCGTTTTCTGGCGTTAGTCGGCGATTAAATCGCTCGCTCGACAGGTGTGGGTTCTTTCTCTTCATTTCGTATGCAGGTGGGGGATAGGAAATGTCTGGTGAACGAAGTCCTGTTCGCATGCTTAGGTATACTGGAGGTTTTGTTTTCCTTTTTAGCTTCTAAGTGCACATACTTCAGGGATGAGAGACCCTCTACCTAATGCAATGACATCCGTTCAATGACAAATATGCCTGCCATTCTCCGACAATTCTTCCCAGAGTTATTCGTTCAGCCTCAAGTTTCACCGCATGAAGGGGAACACGTTACGTGTGTAGAAAGGTTCTAGTGATGTGATTGTTGCCACCATTCATGAGTGTTAAAATCAGTTGTAGCTGTAGCGGAGTCTTATGTACTCTCATTGGCTACTGAGAGCTCATGGCACGGTCCCTTTCACCGCTTGGCGATCTTCCCTACTTCCACACATCGTCCCCCTCTAATACTTGCCCCTCCATCACTCCACGCCGTTTTTCACCTTCACTTGCATAACATCATGGATTGTGCATGAGCTCCTCCCCAAACATGGTGGCCATTCCAACACTCAATCACAACTACCTCGCCGACTTGCAATGGAGAATAACGCCCTTTCTGGGGCATCACTTGGGGCCCCAGTGATTGACGAAGCTGAGTTGATCGGATTGTCTAGTAACGACACGCCCACTATCGAAGCAGAGCCCGGCGAAGAGCTGCGCCCTCCGCTAGACACAGCTGAACAACAAGGCCTCTTGCTCGATGAGGGCGCTGACCCGCGGTCTCGACAAGGTGGGTCCAATATATCGCTCCCTACAAGACCAAGCCTGGGACGAGAAGATCCAGTACCCTCGCCAGCACCATTGCATCTCCCTCCACCAGCGCCGCCTGCACCGCCTCAAGATTTAGGCCAGCAAACAGACTCGCTCTCGTTAATACAGTTGCGACGACTTGTGAACGATATACCCAAGGTCGAACCGACACCATATTCATTCACATATGAAGATGCTTCCTCGTTTGAGGAGGAGCTAGAGGAATGGTTTTCATACAGCGTGGAGGAGCAGGCTATGCTCCTCAAGGCACAGGCATCGTTCGCTCATGAGTGGGTTGCGTTCAATGGCTTAGATGGCTCATCATATGATGAAGGGGGAATGGATTGGGCGAAATCTACCAACGTGCAACACAAGGAGTTTATTCAATTTCTCCTAGGCGTAATCAAACTCCCGGATCCCGTGTCTAGGTTGAAGAAACTCGAGGCGCTGGTGTACATTCTTCTCGGTTGCTGGTATGAGAGTGCCGGTATTTCTGTGACGAACTCTGGTGCCAAAGTGGCAGAGAGTGGGAATACTACAAATGAAGCTCATATCTCTCATTCAGCTTACGGAAAGTCCGGCCGGCAAGTACAACTCATCCGGAAACATGCTCGATTGCTCGTCGAATGTGGGGGACTCCAGATCATTACAGACACGATGCGGTCATCATGCCTCAGGGCTTGTGGTGTTGATGTACAACCGGATGCACCACGTGATGGCAAGGAGGCCGAGCGCCGTGAAGTATGGTGTGCAATGACCGCCATTTACGTTTTCCTCGAAGTCGCACGCATTGAAGAGAAGGAGAATGGTGATTTGAGCCTTAGGGGTGCGGTCTTGGCTCTGAATGAGCCCAGTCTCACTGAAACATTAATGGGACTTATTTCGAAGCTTCGCTGGGATGAATCTATTAGCCTTCCACTCACGAAAGTTTGTCTACTTACATGGAAATCCATAATGGTTTGCTTCGGAGGTCTCAGGAGTGTCAATGATGCTAAAAGTTCGTTCAGAGACAAAGATCTCGAATCTTCAGATGCTCGTGGTCAGCCAATTATTACAGCATCCCCACTAGATTACCACCTGTTTCGACAAGAGATCAGCTCAAAATATCCAGCGTACAATGCACCGCCTCCCTTATTTCCACTCGAGCCGGAGAATAACTCGATTCTACCACCACTCAAGAATCACCCGAACAAAGTCGCTGGGAACCATGTTTTTGGTTCCGGACTTGGGAACATGAATAGTAATAATACTTCCATATTCCACCAACCCGTCCATATTGCCACCCCAGCGCCGTCACCTCCACCATCTCCAGCAGGGCCAGGCGGTAAGGGTGGGAAGAAACAAAATTACCAAACAAACCAACTATTTCCCTTCCTCTATCCCCCACTAGATGAATCTAGCAATAACCTCGGTGGCAAAGGCTCAACAGATCTTCAAGACTTACTTGTAGGTAGGAAGTGGGAAGGCTCTGATATTCCTGCTTCGATTCTTGAAGCCGCGGAGCTGTTTTCCAAACGTATGAGGGCCACCCGCGCAATGAAGCAATTATGGGAAGAACGAGTACTATTTATGAAATACGAACGAGGCTGGTCTGGTGCGGACGAAAACAACGATGTCGATGCCCTGCTCCTTGAGCCAAATGGTGGAATTTCAACAACGGAAACCCTTCCACCAGGGAGTGTTGAGGAGAGGTTGGGCTTAGTAGAGGACTGCTACGTAAGTGTTGTCAGACTCTCCAGCCCTTCTGTATTAACAATGTTTCAGCAACGAGCGTTACCTCATTTACAGTCCATTGTCATAGTCTTGATAAAAGCAATCCTATCACATGTAACAGCACTCGTTACCCAAGCAAACGGCCCAAATGGTCTGCAAAGCGGTTTCCAGTTTCAAGAAAGCCAGAACGGCACGACATCAGGGAGGCCTGATACAAATGGTGTCAATGGCCACCACGGACCTATTTCCACAAATGAAGAGTTGGATGCGATGCGAAACCAAGAAATTTTAGATAAGGCTGTATCTGGGATATTGATTTTGATGCTAAAATGGTTCAAGGTCTCTCGTATGTTTGCACATCTCGTTCTACACATTCAAGTTCTAACAACACTTACTAGATATACTAAAGTTCGAGTATGTTACTCAACTTCTTGTTGACTCTAGTTATGTACCATTGATCTTGAAGCTGTTGCAGTTGCAAGAGATTGAAAAGGTAGTCAACTATAAATGCGAACAAGAAGAGCTGAAGTGAGTTACTATCTTGTCCAGTGTGCGTCCTTCTACTGACTTGTATAGCTTCTTTCATTTCTGTTGTGCTCATTCCAAGCTTGGAGTCGAAGAAGAGAAACTAGTTAATAAGCCTGAAGTCGACTCCGATTCTGATGATGCGGCTCCACCGCCGATCAGATTACGACGAGATGAAAACCCGGAGTCTGAGGTGGAGCCATCAGCATTACCACAAGTATCACAGCCTCCTGAGGTTGACGAGCTCGGCTTCCCTACCAACGAGGTCCCCAAGGAACCTATAACCAACTTTTCGTGGCGGGCCTTCTTTACGTCGATCAACTACCTCAGGATCATGCAAAAGATCTGCAAAAACAAAGCGCATCGCAATCTCATGCTTGTCACCTACAAATCTTCACAATTTCTTCGAAAGAGTCTCAAGGTTCCCCAGTCTGAACTCCGACTCTACACGCTCAAGCTGTTCAAGAATCAAGTCCCTTATTGTGGGCGGAAATGGCGACAATCTAATATGCGTGTGATCACGGCTGTGTATCTTCACTGTAGGCCGGAGTTACGAGATGATTGGCTGGCGGGTAGTGATGTCGATGCCGAAGTAGATGAAAGCGTTCCTCTAGAGCAAGCTCTGCGTGCTTTGACTCATTGGTACAACTTAAAGCACTATCCTGAGAGCATGGGTGCTAGAAGCGGCGTATTAGAGGAGGAGCAGGACTTTTTCAGGAGAGAACTGGAGAAAATGGATTGGGGCGACGAAGTGGCTAACGATGCAGAACTGGAGCAACAGGGTTGGGAGATGCAGGCAGAGGGTTGGTGAAGAGGGAAGTGTGACATTGAGAAAGAAAGTAGACGAGGCATAGTAATACCCGACACTTGATATGAGCTTGCTTGAGTTCACTACAATATGGGAAGAGTTCAGGACAGCAGTCTCTTGTTGTTTCATGCACCCAAAGCTCTGAAAAGGTCCCTATGGTACTTGCACCAATGAATCGTGAAGCAATCGGCTGACAGTGTGATGCCAAGAATGGGGTTTAAAGCAGAAATGCGGGCCGCATTGCCTGTTCGGCATTAGAAACACCGAAATTATTCCCCGCGGCTTTTGGCACGGAAGGCCGAAGCTACAAAATGTCCACGATAGCTTCCTCCTGGTCATCTGCATTTTCCACGCAGCTCTGCAGCCCTCCGGATTTATCGTACAGATCTATCCCTTGACTCCTCCCATATCTTGACGTACATCCGAGTCCTACATTGAAGCGATTGCAAAGATGTCAAAAGTTTTTGACTTCGCAGAAGGTGTGTCTTTTCTTACATCGTATTACTAGGACATATTGTAGAATATGAGTAACGCTGTTGACAGTTGCGAAACACAACACAGCAGAAAGCTGTTGGGTAGTGTTGTACGGTCATGTATACGACGTCACCGATTTTATCCCTGAACACCCTGGTGGTGCCAAAGTCATCCTCCAGCTCGCCGGTACCGACGCCACAGAAGAATACGACCCCATACATCCCCCGGGTATCCTCGAAGGGAACCTCAAACCCGAACATAAACTTGGAACGATAAACTTAGACACACTTCCTTCGACCGAACAGTCGCAGGTGAAGACTGGCGAAGCTGTACAGGAGGGCCCGGTAGATATGGAATCTCTCCTAAATCTGGACGATATAGAAGAGGTAGCTACAAAGCAAATAAGCCACAAAGCCTGGGCATACTATTACTCGGCGGGAGACGATTTGAGGTCGAAGAAATTTAACAATACAGTATACAGTCAAATCCTACTACGACCTAGGATATTTGTCGATTGCGTCAACTGCGATACATCAACTTCTTTCATTGGCTATGGTGTTAAATTACCTATATACGTCTCCCCGGCGGCTATGGCTCGGCTAGCTCATCCAGATGGAGAACGGGGTATAGGGCAAGCATGCGAATCATTTGGAGCCATGCAGGTTATTTCCCAAAACGCATCCATGACTCCCGAGCAAATTGTCGAAGGTGCGCAACCGGGACAAGTGTTTGGATGGCAGTTGTACGTTCAAACAGAGCGAGCGAAAAGCGAAGCAATGCTTGCGCGGATCAAGAAACTACCCCAAATCAAATTCATCTGTTTGACGTTGGACGCACCAGTACCAGGGAAACGCGAGCATGACGAAAGAAGCAAAAATATCGGATCAAATCTCCCCGTTCGCGCAGCGGTTCAAGAAGGTCAATCTAATTCAATAACGAGCACAGACTCAAAGACACCCGCGCCACCGAAGTCAATGGGTGTTGGTCAGAGTCTCTTTTGGGGTACTGCAGCGGATCTGACTTGGCAGAAGACACTACCTTGGCTAGCAAAACATACAGATCTGCCGATTGTGTTGAAAGGTATACAAACTCATGAAGATGCTTATCTAGCGAGTCTGCACGCACCGCAGATAAAGGCGATAATACTTTCGAACCATGGTGGAAGAGCGCTTGATACTGCACCTCCAGCTGTACATACCTTATTGGAGGTTAGAAAGTACTGTCCGGAAGTTTTTGACCGCATTGAGGTGTGGGTAGATGGAGGGATTAAGAGAGGTACAGATGTTGTGAAAGCACTATGTCTGGGTGCAAGAGGCGTCGGAGTAGGACGAGCCGCCCTGTTTGGCCTGGGGGCTGGTGGAAAGGAAGGTGTTGCACGAGTTCTCGAAAGTAAGTTCCTTTCAAGCCCCCTATCCACAAGCTTGATCTATTTGATTATCTTTCACCATGCTGACATTTCATCTATAGTACTCAAAGCTGAGACTGAGACGTGTATGCGACTTCTTGGAGTGGAAAGGATTGACCAGTTGGGGATGCAGCATGTAAGTTTTGCCATTTTCTGCACTGCCCGTTTTAGAATGATGAACTTGTGTAACCTAATACCGGATAGATCAACACACGTGCAGTCGAAAGGGATATCTATGATGGCCCGGCTGCTTTGCAAAGGCCTAGCCTATCGGCTCAGGCAAAAGCGAAGTTATAGTGGAGGACAGCAGGCGTGCTCATGCGGACTTGTACAGCAATATAAGGTGGGACTCACTCCATCGGGGCGTGGACAGGCTAGGGATGATAATCCTTCCCAATGTGACCTCGAATATTCTACTCATTTTACAACGGTATCTAAGCGAAATCTTTTGTTTAGTAAAATAAACACTTAAACAGGTTGTACCCTTGTGAAAGTCCATCAGCTCAGCCTTACTAGGGGCTTCTTCCGCATTTACAACCACCAGTTTTCCGCTAGACTACTCAACTAGTTTACAGACTGTCATGTACCCCTCGTATTCTAGGTATCCACAACGATCATATGTGGCTGCTCAGGCAGCAGTTGTTATCGTATCCGCTTACTGATTCGCCTACACTACTTCGAGCTTGCTCTTTAATGTGAAAGCAGTTCCAGCAATGGGGTAAAAGGATCAAATAACCCCTGTAACATCCTTTCACAGGCCGCAGGATCTCAGGCGCGCTGCCCAACCAAAACTCAGCCCTACCCACCACGGCTCAAGCGATAACGTGCGTGCAGGCTCCCACGTGTATGCTTGCCTTATCAGGCTCGGCTTGCGGAATTTCCATGATGATGTGTTCTTGTTTTGGCCCAGTCCCAGTGGCGCGTGTGATGTTTGTTGGTTCTTATGCTCTCTGTTGCCCGCCATTGTAAGTAGACACAAAGCCATTATCCTTCTGTAAATGGTGGGGGGTAGTTTGACGATCAGTTAGGCTTGCCGCTGGAACTTATGCTTCGTGCTTGAGGTACGTATCTCCTGCTCCACAACTCATACTCGCATCACAATTCAGTGGTCTTCCGTTAGCCGTATTCTAACCTAAGACCTCACTATGGGCACACGTCACCGTGTGCCCCCCGCACTATGTTTCTGTCTCAAGTGATGTTGTCTGATCAGCATAGGGCACCCCTGTTCGCCAATCGTCATGACAAGCACGCTAGAAGCTTCCCTGATTGCTCCGGACATTTACCTTTCCTAAAAACCAGGCACGGCAGTGCCGTGGCCCGTCTGACGATGTGCTCGGTCCCGCTGATGGGCGCCCCTCCCAACGGCGCTGCAGTTAATGCCCACGTACAATAACGACGTGGGTCTCACCACCCATGGCCTTTGTCGTGTAGTGCCAGGTTTTTGACTGGTTGCTGGACATGCATAGGTAATTTCCGGTGCCCTGGAATGGCGTGGGTTTGTAAGGCAGCGCAAGGTGTTTCTGAGATGGCCTGTTGCTTTTTCCGTGGCTGAGCCGCTTCACTTTTGCTGGGTCCCAGGTTGGGTTCCAGAGGTGCGTGCGTGTGCGTGCTTGGGTTACGTTGGGTATAAAGGGCGTGATATCCCGATATGTTGGTTGTGCGAATCCCACGCTTCATCGACTGAGCTGCACCCCTTCAGACTTCACTTTATCTGATTCTTTTTTCTTGTACTTCATACATTTTGCAAGTTGCAACAAGCACAGCACTTCTAGTTTAACATCACACTGCTTCGACAACCTCTCCTCAATCTATTGTCTCTACCAATTCACAGCCTCAGTTTCTATTTGCTGGGTTCATACTCTTTCACCTTTTTGCCAGAAAGCAATGCAGTGTCCCACCTGTCAAGGAAACGGCACCTTAAAGTGTGATAGTTGTAACGGCACATCTTCCGGCTGCAAAGAATGCAAAGCCGGTGCCCAACAATGCCACGTCTGTGAAGGCACCGGTACCATTCACACCGATTGACTGCCGCATTCGACCACGCTTCTTCATTCAGCCACCTCCGCACAGCTATCCGCAAATGAGCATCTCCACCTAACCTAAGAATTGCGGGTTCAGGGATCCCTACCCGTATGTCTATACATGAATCTATATTGGGAACGAAACCATGTTTCACAACGCTGACGTAGCTGGCTAGTTTGTTTGATATCACGCCTTAGTTCCAACACGACTGCAACTTTTCTTATCGAGTCTGGAGGGAATACGAGTCTTATCGCATTTGCGCCTGGGCGCACAAAGGATTGGTGCGTGCAGCTGCGCCTGGTCACGTGGCCTACACAATGCCCGACACTTCAATCTCCGAGTTTGTGCCGCAGGTTCCATGGGTTTACGATTGGTTGGTGCAATGAGATTGGGATTGGGGGGATCGTGGGGACGGGGGTGGCTATCGTTTCCCAATTTCCTTTTGATGTGGGAGGAGGGATCAACGGTGGCTGCTGGTGACGTGGCCAGGGTGTTGTAACTTTGATTCAACGGCAGCTTGGTCTTTTCTCCATCATTTTCCTCATCATTTTCGTATTCCCTGTTTCTCTTCGCCGTTTTTTGTTGTTAGTACTTGCAGCGCACTTTTGACCGAAGCATGGCCTTGAATTTCGTTTTGGGAACTAAATTAGCCAAGGAAAATACCTCTGTATTGGTTAAATAGGGGAGTTCACAGTTAGTTCATCTTCGTATTTTGGAAGCAAGCTTCCTGATTCCAATACGATCGACAGGCAATACATTAGTCTAGTATCCACTCAATGCTTCTTATACGGGCCTAGTTTCATTGCTTCGTATATTACTCTGGTCTTGTTCCTTCCCCTTGGTCTATTTCTGATTCTGGGCACAGCAGCGTAGTGTCCTGTTTTAGTACTACGCGATGTAACTGGAAGTGGGATTGCTATCCTATCTAAGGATATAACAAATGAACTGATGTCACTCTGAAACGCCTGAAATGTTTTCTACCATAACAGCTTGTACGTGAATCGCACAATCGGGCCTAATATTTACCAGGGAAGGTCTCCCCTACGCATCTACAATATCTACAATAAATTTGAATATCTCTGTTATTCAAAAAACTAAATTTTTTGGATGTGTTTTGATTTCTTTATCTACTTCTTCCGGAGATTTGTGTGAGGCTTTTCTCCACCCCCCCAGCATGATTAACGATCTAAGGGGGAGAGCTATATATAGGTTTTGAGAAATGAACGGGGTTCAAAATTCATCATTTCACGAGCGTAAAACACAAGAATGGTGTTGAATATGTAGATAAGGAGACTCGCTCCAAGTGTTTCTTGTTGATCATGTACAGAAACATAAGCCATACCGACTTGAAGAAAAGTATATACAGCAGAAGTAAACAAAATCCAGCAATTTTAAGTTCCATACCTTAATCATTCACATGCAGACCACTAACCATCTGCCCAGAGATCAAAACTAGTTGATCTAAAACGCGCGTGGGTGTTTGCGGTTAGAATTAGCTTTAGTCTGGCGCCCATTTCCCTTCTTGAGCATGTTGTGCATGATGTAAGAGATCCAATCAAGCAAGTCCTTGAGTGTGATACCTTCAGGAAGGGCAGCTGTCGGGAGAGTGCCAGTGTAGTTGGCATCAGCCGTAGGTATGGCGGTGGGTAGGGCACTAGTCAGAAGACCAGACGGGACCACACTGCTAATTCCTGCAATTTGGCTGATAATGGGAGCAGCGGCATCGGAGGTAGTGACAGGGGCTTCAGTTGCGACGGGTGTGGCAACGATAGAGCTAGATGAGACGGCAACGTTGACTGCGGAGCTGGTTTGAATAGCTTGGGCGATGGAGACGGATGGTGTGACTATGGCAACAGAGGAAGTGATAATTGAAGTAGCAAGAGCCGAAGTGACGGGTATTGGTACAGTTGTAGGAGTGTCGGAGGCCGCACTAGCAGGAGATGTGTTGTTGCTAGAATCGACACCATCAAAGAGAGCTGGTCCCGGGATCGTGTATGAGGTCAGATCAGTGTAGATGTTCACGAGAATTCCAGCGTCGGTTGGCTTGTAGAAAGTATTCGCTTCGACTCCTGATGGGACTTCAGACCCGCCGCCGGTAACCTCGATGTTAATGCATTGAGGGTAGTTCTGTGCCCCGTTCTCCTGGCCTGCAGAATGTAACGCGATAATCTCATGGCGGAGAACGTATTGTCCAGCAGCAATGTTGGTCGGAATGGTAACAGTCCATGAGTTATCTGATGGTCTAGGTTAGCATATTTATTTAAATAAAAGGAAGATACAGGTGTTTCAATGAAGAAGGGGGTATTGCAGATATATCTTAGTGAAGTAAAATATATGCCTTGAGCATCCACAAGGCCCTAAATGAACCTTTGGTTAACTTAGACGAATTTTCACTTTCTTCTAAGCCATATTGCGTGCCTCATTGTACGTACTATTTGCAATGAGCGCAGTTGTCGCCCAGTCGGATCCGTCGAGGCCGTCTTGGTCAATCTTGAAGAACGAAAGGTCGTCGAAGGTGGCTTTAGTGGCGTCGTCTACTTTGGCAAGGTAATCAAGGACAGGACCCTTGTGGGAGTCAGGCCAAGTGGTCCACTGAAGCTCTACAGTTCCTCCAGCTGCAACTTTAGCGACAGCTTGACCTGCGGTAGCATCTTTGTGGCAAGCAATCTTGCTATTCTCCGTATACATTGTAGGATCCACATAGCCGTTGTCTAAGCACTCAGGGCAGCTCCATCCAACCACCGACGGAGGAGTTGCCTGGTATTGGAACGAAGGATCGTAACCTTGGTAGTATGTGCCATCGGCAACGATACCACTAACATGTCCATGGGCAGAGACGGTGGTCGTCAAAGCTCCGAGAAGAGCAATAGCCTGGATTCTGAAAGACATTTCTCTGACTGGTATCGAAAGGAGTTGAAAAAATTTGAGGATTTTGGCTGTAAATCTCCGAAGTCAACGGAGAATGGAGAAAAATGAACTTGCTTCAATCGATGAAGGATCTAGTAAGCGCGAAACGAATGAAAACAACGAATTGTAAAAAGAGTGGATGCGCCGTAGAGCTGCGATGAAAAATTGCATTCGTACCATCCTTTACCTTTATATATCGTGGAGAATCAGCAATATAATGTTATGGGTGGGGCCTATCTTCGAAACTGGTTCTTTTGCGATTGACGCAGGTATCGAACGAAGAGTTGAAACATGATCTCGAATGAAAGGAGCACCGATTTGGGGATCGTACATCCCAAAAAAATAGAGGCAACGTCAGACCGCCATCGCGGATTCTCTATAGCCTATAGAGTTGGAGACATTTTATTATTATGATGGTACTAGCATCCACAAGCAATATCTTAGGAATACCAGGAATGAATTTTAACATGTCCTTTGTCGGATGTGTGTGGATTCAAAATTTCCACCATTGACGGTATCGCATAAAAATGTGGAAGCCAGTCAAATGAGGGAACTTGGTCTGATTTTCGTGCGCGTCATGAAGTCAAAGCGATATTAAATCGACCCATGAGCCGGGTAGTGGTGAAACAGACAGGCGGGAAGCAATGGAAACAAAATGGGCTGTGCCTGGCCTCCCGGTAGCGAGCCAGGAACATGGGGTGAGATAGATGAATCGCTGAGATAGACTTCCAGTCTTGTGGAGACGGATGTTTGGTGTATGATGTAGGACGCGTCAACAAGGTAACTCCGTTCACGTTCGGGTATTGACTAGCCAGCTCTTGACTAGCGCTTTGGTGTTCGGTTAGCCTTGCGGTTTCACACATCAACATGCATATGGTAGTTCGTGGGTTATAATATCTAATAGTCTTGCTAAGTACTACGAGCGAGCTGTACGATAAACTCGGTGTTTCTACCAAGCAATCTTTACATCAAAACTATTAGAATTGGTGCGTTCATATCGTGAATTGTCCTTCTCTCTTTTATGCGGCACATTAACGTATTCCACCATCGAGTG